>WAAB01001651.1:108667-146347 GCA_013389865.1 Piaya cayana | reverse complement strand
ATCCAGGTCATTGATGAAGACACTGAGCAGGGCTGGACCCAGCACTGAGCCTTGGGGAACCCCACTTGTGACTGGTCTCCAGCTGGGTTTAACACCATTTACCATCGCTCGCTGGGCCCGGCCATCCAACCAATTTTCCACCCAGGAGAGTGTGTGTCTGTCCAGGCCAGAGGCTGACAGTTTCTGTAGCAGAATGCTGTGAGCAACTGTGTCAAGGGCTTTACTGAAGTCCAGGAAGACCACATCCAGCAGCCAAATCACTTTGTTATAGAAGGTGATCAGGTTAGTTTGGCAAGAGACACATGCCGTAAGGTGCTGCAAATCTCAAAGTTATGGAATAATTTGCATTTAATTCAGAGGTGCCCTGCACACTGCTGAATCAGGTCTTATCTTTTCCAAAGACTGACAGGACAAGAGGGAATGGCCTCAAGCTCCACCAGGGGAGACTTAGGCTAGACATTAGGAAAAAAAATTTCACAGAAAAGGTCATTGGGCACTGGAACAGGTTACACAAGGAGGTGGTTGATTCCCCTTCTCTGGAGGTGTTTAAGGCACGGGTGGACTGAGGGGCATGGTTTAGGGTTTGATAGGAATGGTTGGACTCGATGATCTGGTGGGTCTCTTCCAACCTGGTGATTGTATGATTCTATGATTCTATGATGTTCAGTCCACCAAATAGAGTGAGCATGTGTCTATTGGCAAATTTTGTTCCAGAAGCCATCATAAAATAATCCTGTTGCCAAACCATTAGCAGAATAGAACCCATTCAAAATCCAGGTGTGCATCCACCACGCTATTCTGTTCTACGCTAGGTGCTGGCACCAGCTCTTGTTGACAATGACTTGGGAATGATGCAGCATCTTATTAGAGATTGTTAGCTTACCTGAAAGTCCTGAAGGAGTGCAAAATAGAATCCCATGGAAAGTAAAGAGAGATTACCTCAGTCCAGAAGTTAGTGAGGACAGTTACTCCCAATCTTAAATTGTTCTTCTATGTGACATACCTACATCTGCTCCATCCTGAAAGGGTTGGAGATATCTTTTTTTAAACTGAATTTGGAACAAATGTACACTGACCAAATTGGAGTGTATGTGTCTGTGGTTTTCTGTTTTACATCTAAGGAATAACAATGGAATAATCCCTACCATGAAGATAAGCAAGTTAATCTTGGTTTTAATGATCTTGTAGCAGAGTTTTGTGAGATGGTATGTGCTCCAAACCAAATGCTTATTTTTGTATTTGTCTTTTATCTTTACCTGTGGGAAGATTTTACAGGGAAGAAGGCCTGGATGCCGTGAGACTGCTTGATACTGAACAGCTAATGAGACCTTGAAGCAGAGAGCCGAAAGATAAACATAGCCCAGCTGGGAGGATCCCAGCAACTAGTTCGGTGGGAACCAGTAGCAGCTAGAAGGAAAATAATGGAAATGAACTGTCAACATAGCTAACTTTAGCATAACTTGATTTCCTAGCACACACAGTAGTTTAGCCAATATGTTAGCAAGAGCTTTATGGACAGTTACCTTTAACCAATAATACACTGTAGTCACCCTTGTGGGGACAGAGGGATGTAACGGAATGGGATATATAGAAAAGCAGCTAAACTGAATAAACATGCACTGGCTCATGGATCAGATGGATCTCTGCATCTGTTTTTCAACATTTACCTCTTATTGAACAGCTTAACAGAAGCCTAGAATGGTGTGACTTGGGAGACCTTAAAAATCATCTATTTCCAATGTCCCTGCCATGGCCAGGGACACCTTCCTCTAGATCAAGTTGCTCAAAGAGTCTTCTAATCTGGCCATGAACAAACACAGGGATGGGGCATCCACAACTTCTGTGGACAACCTGTTCCAGCGCCTCATCACCCTCACAGTAAAAGTCTTCTTCCTGTATCTCCCAACCTTCAGCTTTAAAACATCACCCCTCACTGCATCACCCTGTCACTGCACTCTCCAACAAAAAGCTCCTCCCCACCTCTTCTCTAGGCTCTCCTTAAGTATTGGAAAGTTGCTACAAGGTACTTCCAGAACCTTCACTTCTCTGGGCTAAACAAGACCAACTCTTTCATCCTGTCAAACTTCAAATCATACTACACAAAAACCCCTGTGAAAATTATCCCTTTTGAACAGGGAAGGTTAATAAATGGGGTTTTTAATGTAATGGAGGATGGTAGAAGAAACAGTGAATTAAACTCTGATTTTTTGAGAAGACTCTTCTTTTGTATGTATCAAAAAAAAAGTGACTGTCCAAACATATAGGAACTTTGTGACTAAGAGAAGGATTAAAAAAACCAACCAACAACCCTACATAATAACTGCCATTTATAATGTAAAGAGAATTGATTTACTGGTTTAAAAGCATTCTGCCAATCTAGAAGTTCCTGTAATATCTAAATCAATGTATTTCAAATGCCTGTGCAAGCAAAACAAAGCCCTATCAATTGAACAACCAAACAACTTTTCATATTAATCAGTAGGAACTTGATAAATCCCACTGATGTAGAAAATTAGCACCTTTGCATGTTTCTCAGATTTTGATTTCATTTTGGAGACTTGGTCATGCATTATAAGTGCTGCCTGGCTAGCTGTACTATAACTATTTCAGTTGATATCCATTATTTCTAAGAGAATTATGTGCCTTGTTAGGAAAATGCCAGCTATTTCCATTCCAACATCTGCACTGCAGTTGATGTATTATTAACATTGAGCTCATTAAAAAAATGAAAGAATCTGATTTTTGTCTTTGGGGTGGGGGTTACTGAAGCTTCTGGTGAAACAAATAGGCTGGCTGTGCTGCTTCCAGTTGACACAGCTGTCAGGAAAACGTTGGCTGCTGTTGCACTGTGTAGGGATTCTCAGCTATGAGGGCCTTGTAGCCATATGTAAAAAACCAGCATGATGATGACAGGTTTATAACACTGGAGACAACACATGCAGCTGTTAGTCACTGGTTTTTTTAGACTGTAAAACAAACGGTTTTCAGTTTGCGGGTGTCTGGCATGAAGACTCTGAAATGGCAGCAGTGGGAAGGGAAGAATTGGTGGCTGATGGCAGCTTTATTATACCTGGCAGCATGTTGCCCAGTGCAGTCTGAGAAAGGAACTGATGGATGCCTTTCCTTCTTACCTCTTCTCTGAGTGGCTTCTCAGAAGAGGATGGGTTCCTGTCAACCGCTACATGTGTTCTGTAGTTTAAGATGCTGAAGGTTTTCCTGTGGGGAAAAAAAGAAACATCGCTTTGTGCTCTGGGAGCAGTTGTTTTGGATCATGTATCACTGAGACGCCTAATAGCCATATATCACAGAACCACCAGGCTGGAAGAGACCCACCAGATCATCGAGTCCAACCATTCCTGTCAAACACTAAACCATGTCCCTCAGGACCTCCTCTACCTGTGCCTTAAACACCTCCAGGGAAGGTGAATCAACCACCTCCCTGGACAGCCTCTGCCAATGCCCAATGACCCATTGTGTGAAAAACTTCCTCCTAATGTCTAGCCTAAATCTCCCCTGGTGGAACTTGAGGCCATTTCCTCTTGTCCTGTCCCCTGTCACTTGGGAGAAGAGGCCAGCTCCCTCCTCTCTACAACCTCCTTTCAGGTAGTTATAGAGAGTAATGAGGTCCCCTCTCAGCCTCCTCTTCTCCAGGCTAAACAAAGGGCTTTTAAAATGGGGAGGGTAAAAAGGGATAATAGAACTTGGAAATTCTTACTGAACAGATATAATGAGAGGGTATACAGAGACCTGAAAGAGGAAGCTGGGGAACAATGTTATCTTGGAGTAAGTTTTATCCTGTTCCCCTTTTCTGTTGACATCCCTGAGTACTGATTGCTTTATGACCCAGCAGACAGCATGTAGACCGCATGATAAAACAGGTGGGAAAAAAATCAAAAGTGAAGGAAGTTACAAAACCCCAGAAATTTTCTAATAATAATGTGACATGTGTCATGTGTGTCAATGTGTCATCAGTGACATTCTCATTAACCACATCCTAAAAGAGTAGCTATATTTTATAAATAATTATTGCATTGTCAAAACACGATGTACGTAGGGTTGTTACACTCTAGCCTTAGGCACCTCAACTAGCCAAGCATAATACAGTGCAATTCAGTTTAAACACATTCTTCAAAACTTGTTGAGTCACATGCACATCCTGGATAATATGCTGTTAAACATTTAAGTCATGCAAATCTAGTTGGAAATACAAGTCAAGAAAATGATCTGGGACCTGTTCTCTGGCTTTGCAGATGAATCGCTACATAGTTTGTGCCTCAATAGTTAAGCTCTCTTCCACTACACCTCTTGAATCCCACTGTTGGTCATTGATATGGGCAATGGCCCATCTTGTCTTCTTACCCTAGACTGGCACTGGCTGAGAAAGTGCTGGTTAGCATTGGTCAAAATTATGCATACAGAGGATTACATAAACAAATAAAGAGTACCATGGGCCAGGGTTTGTTGGTATGCCCTTGTCATTTTTAGAACACCAGTATGGATGTACCTTTAGCACACCAGTATGGATGTAGCTTTAGCACAGATGGTAGTGTATAATTTGCATTAACTCTTAATTCAATAGGACAATGGGCTATGTATCTACAATATACTGGAACTCTCTTTTGTGAGGAGGGTATTTGGCAGTGCAGTGAAGCAGACACAGTCCCTTGGATCCCATCATGCATCATTCACAAAAAAAATCATGACAAACAGAAATGTTTGCTTGCTTACAAAATAACATAACTATAGAAAATAAAATATTTAGGGAAGCTATTGTATGTTTCCAGCTGCAAACATTCTGGAAAGTGGAAAAAATGATCACAAAAAACCACAGCAAAATCAACTATCTGGAAAAATAATTCTTCTTCTAATAGTTATGGTGTTGCTGTCTTCCCCAACTATACTTTTTTTCCCCACCATGTTTTTAGAAAGAACTAATATTTGTGAACAAAAGGGCTCAAAAATTCAAGAAAATTTAGGAAATGTAGTATTCTTAGTTGGAGTATTCATCAATATGCTGAGTTCAGAATATTTCCTCTTTTATTTAAAGTGTCTTCTTCTCCCAGGAAAATTCAACTTTCAGATGACTTTTTTTGCTAAGCAGTTGTTCATTCATGCCCCAAAGGCCAATGAAAACAAACTTACTTAAAATAAATTTTTTATTCCACCAAAATTGTTTTAAAGAGAAGATTAAATCTTGCCATGTGACTTTAAATAGTTGCAGTGTGAGAAAACAATATTCAGCAAGAAATGTTAATATAAGCAATATAATTACGTTGTTTCATAGCTGTGGGGAAATAATAAAGGGAATTATCTTGATTGAGGGATAAAGATCTGTAATTGTGCTGTATTTTATACTTAGCAGCACATCTAGATGACTGGGTAACACATTTGAGAGAATCATTCCATCATATGGTTTTTGGAAGAGCTGTTAGTTATTTCATTCTAAGGTCTTCATCATCTAAGTTTAATTTTTGAAGTTGTTCATATCCATGTCAATATTGGTACTTTTTTTAGAAAGTGGTGGAAGTAATGACTGTTTATGACACATCATGCTTTCATAATGTCCCTTATTCTAACAAGGTCACAGCATAGTTGTCTATAAAATCTGCACATTCTTGCCACAAAAAGCAGACGCAGCTGGAAAGACAATTTCAATTTTGAGTAAACATTTTTGTGTATGGTGTACAGTTTCACAAACTGATTCCAGTCTACTATAAGTGCTCTGCCTTTTAGCCCTGGGTGGCGCTTTATAGTCAACATAAACTTCATCCTCCAATGGATAATAGCCTGCAAACACAGATGCATGATGACATTGATTGATAGTACTCTCCCACAGCTGCTTTCTCTTCCTTCCCCAGGGATTGCTGGAAGACGACATACATGTCTACACGGGGCATATGAGAGGTTCACTCCTGCTTTAATGTCATCTGCTATGCAGGTGGATTGTTTCAGGTATCCAGAGCAATACTGTCTCACCATAGATGACAAATTGTTCCCTCTGTCTTCCAAGGCAGAGACTCATCTATGTCCCTGGGAGCTCAACCCTCATGGGAACATCCCCTGACCCTGCAATGGAGCTGGGTGATAGAACAACATGCTGCAGGCTCCCTATCCTTTGCTTCTACCTGTCACCACTTTTGGCATGGCAATGAACTAGTAAACACCACAGGTACTTACAACTTTGTCTCTGGAATTGTTGTCAGATCAGCTGGTTTGGTTTAGGAGCAAGCAAAGAACCAGGTTCCTTACTCCCACTCTTTAACAACCTCTTCTGTGACAAGACAACAATTCTATTCTCTCCACTGCATTTCATTCCAGTGACATCATACTTCCCCCCAATGATCTCATTGCTCTAAACATTTCCGACAGTAATTGCTTCTGTCATTTTATTATCTGGTTTGCAAAAGTTGAGCAAATGTTTCTGTATGGAAAATCTTTCTATTCCCTAGTGGTTGACTGATTGAAAATAATTTCAAGTATTTTACTGAAGTTCTGAAGTACTGAATATTGATGTTTTTCATCCTTTTGTTTAAAAAAATAATAACTTTATTTATTGAAATATCACAATGTCAAGTCATCCACTGATGCAATCCATAACTCACTTGATACATTTTCTCTGTTTGTAATGAGCAGTTGAAATTACACATTAGAAGTGTCACTTAAATAAGTGCTAAGTTTGGCATAAAAAGATGTGAGGATGCTCTACGTAATATGGGGTCAGAATAATGGTAGTTGAACAGTATAATTCTTGTAGTATTAGTGACTTACAATAAATAAAAGCAACCAAAAAGTGGCAGAGCATAACCATAAGGCAGGAACTATCAACATTCATTCTGTCTGAAATCGCAAATGGAACATCTGTGCCTAAATATATGTAAATGTCTTAGATAAATTAGGTCTCTCTACTTTTTCTCTCTCCATATATTGACATTATCCATGATTTCAAATACTGTTTTTTCACGTGTCCTATACTTATACATTTGTTCACAGCAGCACTGCTTCTGTCACAGCATTTCTGAAAGTCACATCTTCTTTAGCCCTCAGCTGAAAATTCTGCTCATGTCTTTATTGCTTCTTGATTATTACGTATGTTTTTGCAACCTTCTCAGATAACCGTTCCCTTCCCCACAGTGGAATTCATAATCTCTTTTCAATGAGAGGGGAAAGGGAACCAAATCCAACACTTTTTTGTTGGGATGTAAAAAGTCAACCATGTCATCAAAACTTGTCAAATAGTTTGGAAAGAAAATGTAGCAATGTGATTATTTGAACTGCATACACATTACTTTAGTGATTCACCTGTTAGTGGACAATAATGGAAACAATCCAGCAATTGCAGGAGAACACAGCACATGTCACCTACCAGCCTGGAGCAGACACTGCTGTAGCTGCCAGTATTACTATCTTCCTGCCATCTGTGGTCCAGCACCTGTTCCAATGGGGTCCTGCACCATGTTGGGTTGTGAAATTTAGTGCATACTAGAAGCCAGCTAACCCTTGGTTCAGTAGAATCCCAAAAGGACTTCCTGACACAGAAGGAGTGTCCTGGAGCAAATCTTTGTTGCTTTAGCAACATTTCAATTAAATGCAAGAAAAGCCAGATGAAATAAATGCAGGCACACCCTTACAACAAATCAATTTCCTAATCATAAGAGACATGTTTGTGCTGTCTGTCTCCAGGATGGAGGGTTTAGATCAGAAAAATGAGTACCAGGAAGTCCAGGAGCAGAATGTCATGTGCTCTGAAGTTTCCTTCACTGCTTTCTCACAACAACCCTCCATCTGAGGAATGTAATGAAGCATTTCCATATCTTGTGAAAGAGGAAGGCAGGCTCCTAAGCTTTCAGAAATCAAAGTTAGCAGGAGTTATCTATGAGCTGTAAGAATGTAAAATTTCATTCAGATATGCTAAAAGTAATATGACCTAATGAACCTCTTCATGTGTGTGTGTGCGCACACACACACAAAAACTCACTCTACCCTAAAGGAAATCAATGATTGTGAATTAATTTGTCCTCTGCTTGGGAATGGAGTTGCTGATCTAAACATGAGGGTACAGATAACTTCTGAATACTGACATATTTACTTGCTAATGCAGTGGTTAAAGCAGAGAGATTTAAATATCATCTGTTTAAATCATGAAGTTTAAATAGCAGGTTTTTACCTTGTTTTGCATAATCCATTTCCCAAAATAAATATTCATTCCTTTTGCTTCTACACATTGTAGTCTACTCACATTTGTTTAAGCAAATTACATACAATGGGCCTCAGACCTTCTTCTAGTGTCAGAGAAAGGCTGATCCATTAATATGTAACCGTGCATATATATATATATATATATATATATTTTAATAGATATACACATATATATGTATACAGTGCATGAAGCAGTAGAGGATCTCTGCAGAGTTCCCTCAGTCCCTATCCAGCCACATACCAGGATGTGCACCCACCTGGTGGCAGCATCCCTAGGGAAGACTGCAGCCTGTACAAGACTTCTACTGATAGAGCATTTCATCTGCCTCACAGGTTGCTCCTGAGAAACCGCTAGGAAAGAGAAGAATGAGGAATGGGCTATGAGCCAGAGGAGCTGTCTTGACAGACTGCACAAATCCTGCAAATCACCAGTCAAACCCCAATAACTCAAATGATGAAATAATAAATAGAATTTATTCTTGTTCTCTGTCTCCAGTACTTCTATCATATTATAAACTGTGTAAACCACCTCATTGCTTATTTACCGGGTGCTAGTTCCTTTACTTCTTATGATTGTACCAAGCTGCATATGAACAACTGCAGCTCAATTAGCATTCACAGAAAGAAAAAACCTACCTGAAACATATTGAAAACATATTTCTAAAATTAGTTCTGTAATTAAAATAGTTCTGTAATTTAAATTATCTTACTTTTTAAAGAGGGAGAAGAATACCTACTAGTGAATTGAACAGTATTTGTGACTTTCTGGTCACAGCCTGGCTAAGCTTTCAGAAGTGGTAGTAGATCTCTTCTCTTCCTGTTTTTTTTAGACCTCTGAGGAGTATCAGCCTATCTGCTTTTTCAACTCCCAATTGATTTCTCATATTTGAATTAAATATTCATTGAATGGAACTAAGGAATGAAAAAAATCAACCTTTCTGTCCTGCAAAAGGTTAGTGCTGTCAAAAGCCAGTTGAGCACTTCAGTACACTCTGGTTCCAGATTCTTAGCTATATGGGCCATGTGTATAATGTTTGGGCTGGTTTTGACAGCAAGTTGAGATTTCTGCAGAGTTTTATTTCCTGTAGATATTATCAGTTGAGATATTGTCATTGCTTGCCATGTTTTCACAGTTCATTGTATGTAGCCTTCCTTTTAATACAGGCAAAGCTAAGGCTTCAAAAATATGATTTTTCTTTTACGTTGTTTGCTTTCTTTTCTAAATCTGCTCTTCAAACAGCTGACACTTGTTTTACAAGAAGACTAGCCTCCAAATTGGAAGTGTGGGGGATTGTTATGCTGCAGCACACAAACAAGCTGTAGGCTCACAGTTTGCATCTGAAAGCAAGACTTGCTGCATCTGTGGGTTACTCTCCCTCAGCTAATTAATGCCTTCACAGGCAGGATTTACTAGCTTGTGTATGATGCCAGTATCTGTGCAATGCTGGACAGTCACTAGACAATCTGTATGATTTCTTACCATATTTTGCAGATTTAGTGACTTCGGATCTTTGCTTTAGACGCAATGTATACGTCCTCAGTCTGCTGCCAAACGTCTGCATCTGTAGAGCATGGGTTAGGTAATATAATGAGCATCACCCTACATAATTACCCTTTATTTATTTGCAACAAAGCAGTTACTACAAATAATTTTATTTTCTGCACTGAAAAAGACACTGCATCAATAAAATTGGAAGCTGCAGTTTTATTAATTCTGTCAATGAGCAGTATAATTTCAAAGTGGACAGGGTGAGTATAAGGACACAGAAAATATAATTTTTCTTTTGAAGAACTGGCAGTAGTACACTAAGTCTTTGCAGCAATTCCAAAGAGTTATTGATTTTGGAGCCAAAAAGAATCATTGTACTCATCTGGCTTGACCTCTCACACAACAGAGGGCTTTGTGCAGCAAATTCTTCAATAAACCTAGTAGCTTTTTAAATGTTGTTATTAAAGCAACTTAAAAAACCCCCACGCTACAGTAACGAGGAAACTGCAATCTGTAAGTTCAATTCAAGACATAAAATAGAAATTAATAAAGTGAATTTGCTATTCTGGCCCAGAGTGGGTTGAATGCCATGTTTAGAGTCTTCCATATCTTCACACACACCCTGTGACATTCATTCTGTCAGTCAGAAAAATCCATCCCTTTCCCACTAACACTGGAGTGAAGAGAAAACACCATTTTAAGACTCATTTACAAGCTCGTTAACAAGACATATAAGACTCGTTTATTCTTGGCATGTATGTGTGAGTAGTGCCAGATGGAATATACGGAATTTAACATCCATACCAAGGCTCTGGAATTATACAACTATGTTCTAGGTTAATCTAACAATCCATGTTTCTGTTTGAAAAACATACCAAAGGGGAGCTAGAAAATGGGACTAATACACTGCTACTCACCTGAATGCACAGAGAACTTGACACAATAGCTCTAAGGAATAAAATCTCTTGTGTGCTACTCTGCTCAATACCCCCAGGAGAAGACTGTGTGATGCAGGAAAATAATATTGAGGCTTTCTTGGTCCATTTGCCTAGGGAGATTTCACCAAAATAATTCACCCAATCAGGAGGATACAAATGCTGCTATGACTTTTTCTGGTAGGGAATACAAAGTACGGGACCTCTTAACACCTTGCCACCACTGTTGAGACTAGGCCTTCCCACTTCATATCTAACCTTGCAATTCAGCATAGGAAGAGGAGCCAGAGATATTTTGTGTCAAGGTGGATCTGACTTGCTTTCATTCAGCTCTGTTTCTTTGAAAATCGAGGAACTGTAAAGCTCTAGGAGGTAAAATAAACCAGTGAAGCATTATTCACAGGCTTTTTCACCCCTCTGTTCATCTGAAATATGATCTTGTTTCTTATGAACTCTTGAAGTTCACAGTGACTGAATTTGGTGGGAATGAACTGTCTTATGGGGTGAGAGCCTGCCGCAACTGCCCTGCCCTTAAGACTCCAGGATAGCACTGTGAGTAAGTACAGCACTGGTTAAGATTTACCTGAGCTTTCCTGTTGCTGAATAAAAACAAAAAGACCACTTGTAGTCAGAAGTGGTTTTTCTTTATTTTTTGACATGAATCCTTGATGACAAACGACCAGAAACACTAATAACAGAATAAATAAACTCACAGTGAATCTCTGAAGGTGCTTGTAGGTCTAATACTGAATAACACTTTTTTACTCATTACAGAAGATTGTGTTATATATATTGTAGTTCTATAAAAAGCCTAACAGTTCAGGGACATTTAAAAATCGGTAAAAGAACTATCAGAACAAATATCTTTGTAATTAAGTCCTACCTTTCAAGTAAAGTGACTGTGTCAACTGAACTCACATTAAAGGGAACAACTTCTTTCACAGAATAGGCATGTACCTCAAGAGAATATTTACAGCACTGGAAACTACAAGATAGTATTTCAATGCCCTGCGATATTTGATTCCCTTAATCCTTTGGTCTGTTTTGTATCTACTGCAGGAGAGATGCCAAATTATTGAAAGCATTAGACCTTAGGTTTATCTGTAAATCTGAGTATGTGCACCTGTCAGGCATAAAATGTATCTTTGGTTTCAGATGGCATCTGAACATGAAAAATAAATACCTTCTAAATCCAAGCAGTTTATGAAGCTAATTGTAGTTATCAATTCTGCATACACACGGGTGTCATGGAGAGGGAAGCTATACACAATCAGTATGATTGATAAATAAGCTTCGATTCATTAGCAGATTCGGTAAGGTTATATAGTTTCTTAACAAAGTGAAGGCATTTACTTAGCATCAGACTTCTAATTGGCTACTTATGATTTCATAGTCCATTACATAGTTTCTCTACTTGCGGTTACAATTGTAGCTAAGTTGCCAATTTTCTCAAGTTCAGTATCTCTTGCTTTGCATCCTGTTCTTGTACACTTCATACTTCCAAAGCATCTTGTTCTTGCCTTGTTACATTGCTTTGTGTAATGGTTTGATTTTGGCCCCTTCAGAATAGCCAGGTTGTGGCTGAGGAAGAACTACAACTCCCAAACATTCCATGCAACTTTTTCTACGTAAGTTAGGGTGTAGCTGGGGGTGGGACACTTCCTTTTCCGGCTCCGGCTCCATCTTCCCTCTCTCTTGTCTCCGGTACTGATGTCGGTCTGCCGGTCTGTGTGTCTGTGGGAGCGGCATGGAATGCCAGTGGTGATTTTGCTATCTGAGGAGTGTAATGATTTATTTTCTCTTGTTAGCTTATATTAATCTGTTTTCTGGATTCTTAATTTTCTTTCGTGGCAGGGGGGTTTCTTTCTTTTTTGGGATCTCTGATTGCTTCCCTACGGGGCAGGGGATGTTCTGGGGGGTCTCTTATTCTCTGATTATTGTATATGTAGTATTTTAGTTGCATATTAGTGTTAATACATTATATATAATAACTTAGTTTCAGTCTGCTTGTTTTCAGTATTTTCAGCCTTTTTTTTCTTCTCCTTATCTCCCTTGGGCTTGTACAAGGGGGTGAGGGTGGAAGGGGGGGGGGGGTTGGCTGCAGACACTGTGAGGGTTTGGGAGGAGAGTTTTGACCCAAACCATCACACTTTGTTACATGTAATAAAATACAAAGTTGCTACACAGTGTTACATATCATAAGATACAAAATTACTACACAGGGGAGTTATTGATTAACTGTTCCAGTGAGCCATGGCCTTGCTCATGTAACCATTCCTCCACACACGGCTCTTCAAGTACTGAGTAAGACATGCTATTCATAGGGATAAGCAGTAAAATATCTACACTTCTGAGCAAATGCAATAATGTCTTGTGCTCAGAAGAAGCTAGGAGAATGTTTAATTCCCGAAATATAATTTCGTATTCAGCTACAATGTTTTTATAATAAATTGCATGTGTCTTAAGAAGAATGTTACTAAATTGTAATTCCTGTATTCTCAGCAGGACTAATAAAGTGTCCATTTTACCTGCCATATACTGGATATTTAAGTCTCATTCTGTTCTTTATCCCTAGATTGTATGGCTGTTACATTCTCCAGTTCCCAAATACAGTCTTTTTATTCAAGCCACAGAGACTCATATCTTTAGGGCTGGAAATGGCTTCTTCATTTCCTCCTAGTAGTTGCTACACATACATATGTCTTAAACCAGGAAACTGCAAGGTCATATCACTGCAATACTTACATCTCCTCAACCACTGGTCCCATCTGTTGAAAGTATATGGCATATTTTAAAATGTAGACTAAAATGAGGGGAGAGGGGAGGGTTATTAGTGCTGCTGAACAACTTGTATACCATGCTTCTCTGCTGATGAGAGAAATCTTCTGCCATTAGCAATTAGATCAGAAAAATGCAATTCGGTTCTTAAATGTCAACTTTCTTCTTCTGACCTTGTCAGAGATCAGGTATTGAACAAGAAGGACCAACTGTGATTCTTGTGACACCATAGTTTTGAAAATCTTAGCAACTGATGACAAAGAATCAAACAGAAAAAGCCTTCTTTATGTTATCTTTATGTGCCATATTAACCAGGATATCAGCAATTTCAGTGGCAATGCTCTGTGACATCTGACATGAATCACAAGACACATTCTAGAGGGATGTCCCTGCCCTGTGGCACTAGATGTTCTTTAAGGTCCATTCCAACTCGAACTATTCTATGATTCTATCACATTCTGCTGCTTTAGCCTCCCCCAGATACAGGTTGGTTCCCTGTCAACATTTCTGTCCAACACTAATGATAGCAGACCATGCTTTCATTGTTAAAAATCCTATATTAGAAAAGAGAAAATAATTTATTGTGACAGGTAGATCTTCTTGATATGGTGAAGTAAGAGGATGGATTAATCGATATGATACAAATATTTTCTGGTATACATAGCTTTTGGTAAGGAAGACAATGACATCTAAGAGGAAGACAATTGATAGCAATTAACTCTGCAAACTTTGCTGCTGTCATAGCTGTTGCTCTGTGATACTAGATGAAGGAACAGTAATGGCAGTAAACATGCAGTAGCCTCAGTCTAGCAAATGTATACCTGTCTTGCAGGATGGGAAGGCATTGCGCACTGGAAAATAGGTCACATTTTCACCTTCACCCTTTTACTTCCCCTTTTATAAGTCAAGATTTTCTTCCTCCTAAATTATACATGTATGTATACACATACACACACAAATAACTCCTATTTACTCTATGAAGAAGAAATTATATGAAATGTATCTGCTTTCTGAGCCAGATGAATATGTTAAGCCAGTTCCATGCATATATCAGGCCAAGAAGAGCAGAGGTTACCAGCAGCAGGGACTTTGCAGGAGTAAAGGAGAGATACAGGCCAGGTAAATGTCTTACTAGTCTGCTGGGGTACCTTCTATATTTAAATATAGATTTGTATTTTATGTTTTATTGAAATTTTCCCTGTTTTTAACAGTTACTGTTTTATCAAATCCTGTAGCCCCAAGAGCTTCTGATGATGTCTTTTGTGTAGACAGAAATTTCGGGACTTATAATAGAAAAGATGACTGATATGAGTACGAATACAGATGCATTGATTTGTTGATCTGTCCAAAACCAGTCTGACACAGGTCCAGTTGGCAGTGACTAACACAAGGATACAAAAAAGTGGGCATTTATCTCCATGGACTTACAAGCCTGCCACTTGAATTAATGCATTGCATAACATCCTAATGTACTTGGGCAGCACAGCAGCCAGCAAGATTCCCACTCATAGACTTTGAAATGAAATACCCTTCACCCTGTTTATGCTTCATGCATGATTAAGTGCAAAGAAAGCAACTCATATCAGTACGACAACCTGTCAAGGACAGGAACCTTTTGCACGATGATAAAATAAACATCTAAACACATTTTCAGTGTAAAACCTCTTGTGCTGTTTACATGAAATCTATTACATGAAAACTGTATTACATGAAAACTCTTAAAAGGACATTAAGGCTGAAAAGTCAAGCTTCTCAAAGTCAGGAAATAATGGAATTCAGACTTCCTGTGAAGTCAACATTTTATTATTTTTGTAATATTCACTTTGACCCAGGAATTAGATAACTTCATGCCGTACCTTTGCACAGGACCCAGACCTTTCTCAGAGCAGAGCATTGATTGTGCTCAGTGAATGAAAAGCTATTCACGTTTTCAATTTACTCTTATTATTCCGTATTTTTTATTTATTTGTTCATGCACTTATGTACATGCCATTCAATACCACTTCATACTCCAGTATCCCTTATGTTATATTGTAAGCTGATGGGATAAGTCTGGTTATAAGGGACATCAGATGATCTTCTATACAACTGAAAGGTTGCTCACAACCCCTCTGGGCAACTTGTTCTATTGCCTGGTTATCCTTTTTGGTTAATATTATTTTCTTTAAATCCAGTTTCACCCTCTCCCGATTCTACTTATCCCTATCAACTCTTGTGCTCCTGTCCTACTGTGAAATGCCTGGCATTGGCTCTTTTGTAACCTTCTCTGCTGCTAGGTGCTCATGAAGCAGCTTCTTTTGCAAGCTGAGACAGTCCTGGTCCCTCATATTCTCCTCATAGGGTGAGTGCTTAAGTTCATACTACCCTGGTGACCCTCTGCTGAACTCCTTCCAATTTATCAACATTTTTCTTGTACTAGATGGAAAGACAGAAAAGGATGGTGTACACTAAATTTGATGCAATGAGTGCTGAGTAGAGACAGATTATAACTTCTCTGTATTTACAGTCCATGCTGTAGTTAATGCAACCCAGGATACTTTTGGCCTTCTTTGCTGCCAGTGCACACTGCTGGTTCATGCACAGACTGCTGTCCCCCAGACACCCCTCCCCAGATTTTTTCCAATGGAGATGATCTCCAGGCATTTAGCCCTCAGGTTGTGTGGTTGCACAGGGTTCTTCTTTCATAGGTGCAGAGATTTGTGTTTGTTGATGATGAATTTCACAAGAATCCTATTAGTTGATTTAGGTCCCTGTGGATGGTAACTCTGCCCTCAAACATATCTATCAGTCCCTTCCAATCTGGTGTGATCTGCAAACTTGACAAGGTAACAGTCTATCATCTCCTTTAGAGCACTGATAAAGGTAAAAGGATGGCCCCCAGGACCTACAGTACCCTAATTGTTACAGGTATACCAGTAAGCAAAACTGTTAGACAATATCCTGTATGCCCCATCATCCAACCAGTTTTTTATCCATCTACTTGTGAACTCACCCAGATCATAGTGTCCTGTGAATGCTGCCATCACCACCATCACAGCAAATGGATGCTGGACGAAGGCATATGGCACTGCAGGAAAAGTCTCCCTCTGCTCTGCATCCCTTCTTGCAAGACTAGAAACCTACCAGAATGCTTCCTACCTGTGGTTCACTTAACTCATGAACATTGGTCCTGTCACACACTTCTGCTGCCTACTCTCTCTCATAAAAAAGAAACATTCTTTTTTTTTCATATATTGTGCAGTATGTGGTCCTGTGACTCATTTACTGTGTGCTATTCTGTTCTTATGATTAGAGAGATGGGTATTTCAGCATAGGTTTTTCTGTGGAATTCACTTCTATCACATGTGAGCAGCAATGCTTTATCTCTAGCCTCCAGGAGAGGTAAGACACTGGATGTGGAATTGTTCAGATATGGAATTGTCTCTGCTGATTTCAAGTTATGTTTAAAATGTGTAAATCTGATTATTCACAGGATTTATATTTATGTAGCACATTTTTCATTCAGACAACATCTCTCAGAAGTTTTTAGTTGAGGCCAGGAATAATCTTGGAGGCTAAATTTGTGCATCCAGGAAATGAGAAACACATACTGACAATTATTCATATATTCAGACATCTGGCTTTGGAGCTGTCACTCATCACCAATCTCCACTTACTGCACTAGAGAATTTGGGCTCTGGATTTTGGATAGTTGAAGGAAGTTTAGTATGATTGTATCCTCATCATTCCTGAGCCTTCCGTAGACCCTAGCTCTCCAAGGGAGCACTGAAAGCTACACAAGCATGTTGTTGCAGTCCCATCCTCCCTGAAGAGATGTCATATTCTGCTATACATCAGCAGACATCTTACAGGTAAGAGCTGCTTTCAATAATAATTCCTGCCTATTTCCCTGAACATAGTCCACCTTATTGAGTAGAGCAGAGGCCTTGAATTATACAGTTTAAACATTACACATATTGTCATGCAATTGAAGACTGTGACGTACCATGTACACGGAGGTTTTGTGGATTGCCATCAAGTCTGAAGATTCTTTAAAGTATTTGACTTTGAAAACTGCTGTAGAAATCTTTTCAGCTGGCTCAAGTATTTGTTTGTTTGCTTAGGTATCTATGAGACAGCAGTTTAATTGCTTTACACTTCTTTCTCCCTTACACTGAAGATGGTATTTTGTGTGTGTGTGTGTGTGTAGATGCAAAATCTTTTAGACTGCTTTACTTGCTAAAGTTAAGGTCAGCTAAATACTTCAGGATGACTTTTAACATAATAGCTCATCTGAAGTGAATCAACTAGATAAGAGTAGACTCAGATCTTTCTCAAAGCCTAGACTACTCAACAGTAGCAAAAAAAGAGATATACATCTGAGGTCAAAGAAAGTTATTAATTACACAGAATGCTAAAGGAAGAAGTTATGGGCAGGATAGAGTGACACTAGTAAACATAAGTTGACTCAGAGTTTTCAGACAAAGGAAAAAACAAAAAAGGAGCATTAGAGAAAACCATGATTTTCTGCAAGATTTAATGGGAAACACAGGTATCAAATGAACCAGACTCCAGTTGGATTTTCTATATGCCTGAAAATGGGTTCAGGATTAAGTACTTGCAATAGAAGTTCATGGAGTAAAACTCATGCATGTTCTTTTTTTACCCAAGCCACTTCCACTGGTAATAAATATCCATCTCAACAGCAGCACTGTTCTGTACTTTTTTAAGAAACATCTTCATTGGCCAGGGTAACCCATGCCCACCACTGAAGAAAAATTTACATACTTGAAGCAGCTAAGGTTTTATTGAGAATGCCAGACAAGGATAAGCATGTTAGGGCAAAATTAAATTAGGGCTGTGAAAGTGTAAGCTTCTTCTGGCTACAGGCTAAACGGTGTTCCAGCATATTTTCATGCTTAAAGATTTCTTTTAACAGAGGCTTGTGGTGGATCTTGTCTTCAAAAACAAAAACAAAAACAAAAATCTGAGTCTATGGCTCTCTAAAAGTTGGCACCATGGTTAGTTTAACATATTTCCACTCTTTTCTAAAATAAGCACCTATAAAATTATGGGACAGAGTTGAACGCAACCCTTCTGTACTAGGCACTCCAGCTACCAATCAAAAAGGAGGAAAACCAATCACACGATACTAACAGCAGAATAAATTGAACTCTAATGACAAGTGACATGTAACAAAAGGTTTATGAACTGAAGACAGGCCAAAAATCCTCTACTGCTACAGATTGCTGTGGACTCGCCTTGTCAGCAACAATTACAGACATAAATGTTGAGAATGAGTGGGATAGTTTGGTATTTTAGGCTTTGACACAAATTACCATGTTTATCAATGAGAAACAGCTTTCCTGAGAAACAGCTTTCAGGAGTCATGTTACATTGCTTTTGAAAGAGAAGAAACACACTATCAGGGAATAGAATTGACCGGGAAACCTGAGACGGTACATTTCTATCCCTTCAGTCTGGCTAAATACAATACTTGGTGGAAATGGTTTGGTTTGGACTATGATTGCACAGCTCAGTATTGGTGAAAGTTTTGAATAGTTTGGGAGAGATGAAATAAAGATGTTTCTTAAAATCTTCATTATGACATGAAAGTCCAAATGAGAAAAAAGCACGTTGGCTCCCATTGTGGCTGGTGATGGCCTCTGCAAAGGAGGAGTCTTTCTTTATCCCGTCACGTTATGCAGGAGGTGTCAGCTAAACAGTCACCCCAAGTTTGGTAAATATTACCAGAAGGTTAGCTTTCCATGTTCAAATTTAATTTCTTTTACTGGCCTGAATCATTCACAGAGATACATGTGAGTGTACCCCAGAGTCCTGTGAGTGGTAGAGAGAGAAAAATCTCCTGGAGCAGCTGAAAAACAAGGAAAATTAAATTAAGGTTGTTGGCTGAAAACAGCAAACGGTTCTGTATTTCCTTCTCTCCTCCTCTGGAGATGGCAGTATGCGTGTGTCTAGAAATGAAACTTAGGCTCTTTTACTTGTTGAAGGTAAAGAAAAGCTGACTTTTTTCTCTGGCAGAGATACCAAAAGGCTGACAACACAGTGTATTATTCATTTGGACTGTATGAGTCATCATCTGCTCCATTAGTAAAAAAAAATTATTGTGATGAAAGGGAGAGATGAAAAATAGTCCAAAACAGGATTATAGGCCTCTCTGTGCCATATTTTATTATAAAATTTACCAGCAGCTCTATACTAGGAAGAACAAGAAACCGACCTCTAAGATAGCAGATAAGACGGTGTTTTCAATCCTCACTTGCATTTTGGATAGGTGGATGTAAAAATTTGCCTTCCTAAGTATGTTATACTGTTAAATTCTCAAAACCAGAAACAGTTTTAGCTAAATGTACATGTCTTTAGAGTATCTCATCTGGAGAATTCAAAGCATTACTAAACAGCAACATGCCAACAAAATGCAGTTATTCATAAAGGTGGAAAACAGAGACTCTTATCCCTATTTAAAGCCAGTCCATGGATGAACTGGGAGCAGAGTCTGGTGTCCTAATGATCAGAAATCCTAAAGCTCCTAAAGTTTACAGTACCCCCATTTTGAACAGATTGCTTTAGCTTTTATTGCATCAATACTTGGTTCATTAAGATATGCAGCCTGACATAACTTCTAAGGAAAAGAAAGAGCTCTGTACTGCGACAGGAGTGTTTGGAATCTTGAAAATTTGGATTTCTCTCCTAGATTTTCCATGTGGTTCTTTAGCAACCCTCTCTTTTTTTTTTTTTTTTAGTTTATTGTACATACAATATGTTAAAAAAATAGCTTCTTAGCTTCAGATCTTCACAGGCTGTGGAGTAGAGATGATTTGTGGAAAAACCCACATTGTTTAGAAACAAGGATAAAAATTATAGGCCCCTATATTTCCTCCCAAAGGGACTTGGAAACCAAAACATTAACTTGAGACCATGATTTTCCTGAAGTGTGTCAGTAAGTTTATCTCACAGGCAGAAAATGAGGCCAGGCTGTGACATGCTTTGCTATGGAAGTCAGGTGGCATAGTAGCAAGCACTGCATCCTGAGCTGCTGCCACACAGCTCACTGCTCCTAACCTTGCTACCGTACTCCTCCAGGTGCTCACAGCTCTGAAGGTTCCTCTGAACTTCCCAGCCCTCCCAGGTCTTCAACACAATGAATATAAAACAATTATTAGCAATGGCTGCTGCATTGAGTGGAACTCTGGTTTAAGTAATTTGTTTTGATAACAATGACTAGGTTAATTCATCATTCATTAATTATCTTACTTCATAGTTTTTTCCTATATATCTCTATTACATAGAAGGTATGCAAGTTTTTGACAGAAATTTCAAGAAACAAATATCTTTTCCCAGACATGGCAGATTTTCCTATGAAAATTCTCTTATAGGCTTGTAAAGACAATTAGGAGCAACCACAGATCCAAGTGTTCTTGTTTCTTTTCAAGTCTAAAATACCAAAGCTAGCAAAGACGATATTTTTCTAGCACAAATGTTTATGGCAAAATGGTTCAGTGGCAGCTGGGGTCAGATGGCACATCCAAGTGTCACTCTGCTCTGGTATCTTACAAATGGGCAAGTCTTCCCTATGCCAGTGTGTATTTCTGCCCTAGATCCTTTTACAGGTACAGGGTGGGACGCATGTCCTATCCCTTATAAATTATCTTGTTCTAGTGGGCTATGAGATGCAGGAGACCATTTTAGTCTCCAGGTAATGTTAGACTGAAATGTAAGGAGACAGAGGATCTGTGTGCCTGACTGAGCAGACACAATACATCTCCCAGGAAATGAAAGCACTGGTGGGTAAGGAATGTATATGCATAAATCTGTGTGGGCATAGAGCACTGATCACAGATTATAATGATTAAACTCTTTGAACAGTTACTTCAGCTGAACAAGATCAAGTTCCTACAACATAAACCTGCCAGGGGACTGAAATGGAAGAAGGTAAGAATGCAGACATTAGGTGCATATTCATTTTTAAATAGCAAAGCTGCATCTGCAGAAGTCTGAAACCTTCCAGAGCCACAGGGGTACAACTACAGTGCCAGGTGTACTCACCCTTTGTTATGTCTGTCCCATGGGATATACAATATGTGCTGGACACATGCTGTCTGCATGTGAGGAAGAATCCCAGGTGTGCACTGTTTTCCTTGCCTTGATTTCCCTGAGGAAGAGTACAGCAGCTGGGAAGGAGCTGTGGTGCACTCCCCTGTCGCATATTCCTGGGAGGCTGGGAGGTACAAGGTGAGTGGCATAAAGCAACTGCTCTCTAGATGTAGGGACAAGGTTTTCACTTTTGACAGCAGAAAATCTATGAACAACAAACTTCCTCTTACAGCTTGGAAAATATGACCACACTGACCCCATTGATCCGGTTAAGATTTCTTAGCAGAGAGGAAATTGAAGAAGTTAAAGACTATTTTTAAATTCCGTGGTAAGTAAGGCAGCTTCTCCTTGAAAAAGAAATGCATAAGACCATACCTACAATTGTCCATGATAGAAGGATTAAGATCTATATGAATTGTAAAGAGATAAATACATCTATGTTCCTCTTGCAGCTTCCAATGGGCCATTTAGTGAGAAATAGTAAGAGTGAAAGACCAAAACCTCTCTGGCTTCCTATGCAATCTTTTAATTAAATGACAGGACAATTTTTTATTAAAATTGTATTAATTGTATTAAATATAAATGCTCAGTGTACTATCAATCCAGTAGTATGAAACAAACAGAAGTGTTTTCCTTTTATATTTCTCTACATTCTCTCCCAGATTCCACTGCCTACCCCGCATTCTTCCACTCTGGTGACATTTACAGCCTCTCAATGTTGCACATAACGCTTTGTTTCCCTACAATAATCACACCAACCTGCTTTTCAAACCTATGTCCAAAATTCTTATGGAACTACTGCAGTTAATTCCCAGGAAAACTGCACCTGAGAGTCTCTGCTGGACCTGACAGGTTGAAAAGTCAAGTCAATCCCTAAAAGACTTGGTAGGATCTGTGTGTTCAGGCCCATTGCAAAGGTTCTTCAGTGAACCTGATATCTGCAAAGGGAGGATCCAGACAGTTCTCCAAAACAAAACTCTAGGGAGGCAAGGTAGTGCATCATCCTAGATAATCTAAAGTGGAAGACTACAAAAGTTACTTGTGTTTAGTTCTCTGACTTAAAAGGATGGAGAACTGATTTCCTTCCCTGGATGGATATTGTTAGTTTTCTGCAATTCAAGTACAATAGCAAAATAGTGCTTTAAATATATCAACATTGGGGGAGAGAAGCACAGAGAAGCAATTGCATTGCAAAGGCACTCCACTAGTAGTTGCTTCTCTCACTGTTATTTTGGACTTATGAATTGTTTAATGCTGTCCTCTACTAACCATCATCATTACCCTGTTTTTCTGTCATTCATCTTCAATTGCCCACGGCTTGCTTATCTGAAGAAGATGATGAGAACTATGGAAATGCAAGCATGCAGTTAGATACACCACGAATGGTCATACTGAAAGACTTAAACCATGTGTTTAGTCTTACAGGTGAAATAGTTGAGATCTTTCAGAGCAGTGCTCTTCTCTGAAAAGCCAGCTGTTCAGAAGGCTTTATTTCCTCCAGCTGATGATCCTGCTCCTA
The DNA here is from genome assembly GCA_013389865.1 of Piaya cayana. NCBI lineage: Eukaryota > Metazoa > Chordata > Aves > Cuculiformes > Coccyzidae > Piaya > Piaya cayana. Next base: position 123,336 of record WAAB01001651.1, on the reverse strand, counting down.
CTTTCTCATACTCCATGTCATATTTCTCCTCCATGTCATATATCTCCTCCATGTGTTTTTAATCAATGTGTATTTTCATGACTCTCTATACATCTTCCCTGCTGTTACATTAATTTTTATGGGAAATACTTCCACACTAGTCATTGCCCTTTTCAGGAACATGTCCTTGAAAGAAAACAGCGAGCAGCAATGGCATTTAGACAGGCCAGACCTGAAGCAATGACGCTGAATGCCCAGGCTTCTGGAGGTGATACTGGAATGAGTTTAACTTGAAACTGACTGCCTAAATCTCTGTATTGGAACTGTTCAAAACATAAACATATCAAAGCTTTAGGAAAATATAGATAAATGTTATGCCTCTCTTCCAGTAAAATGTTGTTTAGGTCTTAAATGTAAACCAAATGACCTTTAAGACTCAGTTTCCTGGGACTGCCAAAAAAGTAAAATTCTAGAGGCTTACAGATATACGTGTTAAGCTACTATTGTTCTGAAACTCTGTCTGTAATGTTACACATGTATTTCTAATACTTCTTTCCTTGACATGTCTTTACCAAGCCCTTTCAAGAACTTCTGCCTCTCTAGAGTCTCAAAGTATTTCAGGGTATCAGGCTGCCCTACTTTTGTCGTAAAACATGGTTATCTTCTTGTAGACAGCCTAGCTACAAAGGAGGAATGCCATGTACTCTATGGCAATATGGAGATTCAGTTCTACAGATATTGAATCTTCTTGTGCCAGTACTGGTTCCAACCTAATAAAAATATTTTTGTTAGAAGCATAAAATACTTCTATTTCAGAACTAACTTATGATTTCCACTTAGAAGTGTCGCTTACTGTCCCACAAGTCAAAATGTAGTTCTTCAATGTCACAGGCAAATGAATGAGTCAAGGGCAGTGGTCTTGATGCAGGCTTCTCTATAAGGTGTGTTCCTTCACTTCAGCTATATATATATTATACATTTACTTGTAGTTTGTTCCTATATTTTCTATTTGATTTTAAAAAATCTCCTCTAGTTTTTAGCATAGCTCTCCCCCACAGTGATGAAGTTTTAAATAATTAAAATCTAACAGTTCATTCAAGCTATTATGCAACTCATTCTTCAAAGTAGCAGGCAAAGAATCAAAACTGGGAGAATGAAAGCCTGTCTGTGCTACTTAGTGTTGACTCGCTTTGTTTTCATGACAGAATCTGAGGAGAACTGAGAAGTGTGCTTTGTTACTGGTTCGATGCTCAGAAACCCTCAGTGTCGTGTCATTATTCATTGTTTCTGGTTTGATCATTTAAGCAATCTTTTCATGTTATTTTCTTCCTAGATATATTATCTGACATGCAACAACTAGAGTTTTCATAAAGCTCTTTTGTGCCAGTGGGTACAGACGTAGCTGATGCCTGTTTAAATGGCAGTTTCACAGCCTTCGGAGGTATGCTGCATCATCCAAAAAAACAAAACCGAAGATACTCTTAAAATGGTATACACACAGTAGTGACATAACTTGAGAGGAGAGGTAGAATCTAGGCAAAATACAATGTCAAATTAAATACCCTGGATTTAAAAACACACCACTGACTTGGTTGTATATCAAATCAACTGGAACCTAGAAACTGATAAATTTAAAATTAAGAAATCCTGACTTAGAGAAAAAAGGTTGGTAGATTTTGAAAACAAGAGTTACAGAAACCTCTTTGTCATGACTACATAAATGAAAGTGAAAAGGTTAAGCTAGATTCCCACAAATGTGAACAAATTTTCAAAAATGTTAATACAGCAGGTCTGTTACAATTAATGGGAAGTGCTAGGATGTGATATTGCAATTTTTCTACAGTAAGAAGTAGTATATGAGCCCTACAAATGCACAGAATTGGGCAAATGAACAAAGAATGTTAAAGGATTATGAAAAAAAAAGTGTATTTACTGTGACTGGTAAGCCCTGCTCCCACTAATTGCTTTTATAAATTTTGATAGCTATATGTGCATTTATGCCTCTATAGAATCACACATATCAAGGAAATTTGAGTTACTTCTAGAATGAAATTCTTCTTCAGAAGTAGGAATTCCCGTTGCATATCTCCAGGGTCCCAGGGAAAACTATAAGATAAAATCCAGACAGCAGGTTTGCATCTTATATTTTTGATATGAATTTAAATAACTTGCTATCCATATTTCCACATCAATTTTTGCATTTGAAATTCTACTTTCACCCTTAATCCCTCATTTGTGAAAATTAAAAACCTTCACTCTTGTGTGTGTGTGTATATATGTACATTAACTTGCTCCAATATGCACTTTGCATCAGCAAAAGAGAAAACCATAATTCCTTGCATTTTGCAAGAGGAAAATCACATGCGGAACAATGAAATAATTAAACCAAGTGTATTCACAAAATCAATGGTAGCATCTCAATAGAATCTGGAAGTGTTAATTAAAACTGGGCAATATAAAATTTCTATTCTAGAACATTTTTGAAGACTTTGTGCTTAGTCATAATTACAATGTTATTCTAATGGTTAACGGTATAGGAATTCAACACGAGAATATATGCTACATATAAAGAAAACCAAACAATTTAATGACACCAATATATAAGCACAGTATTTTGATACTGATACAGTGAGAAGTTAAATCGAACAAGTAAAAGAAACAAATAAAAATCAAACTAATGGATATTTTGTGTTTCTTTTATGTAGTAAGAAATTGGTGACCGAATGAAACATTAACATTTTGGTAAACATTATGCTGTCCCCAGCAGCATTTTGTTGGGTTAGAAGACTGACCAATCTAACAGGCATTAAGTGTCGTATCAGAAGAGTCGTTGCATCATAGGGAAATGCTAGAAAACTAGTTTAAGAACCTTAGGAGGGAAGGTCACATCACTCTTTCCTGTCTTGTAACTCTGCTCTTGCTTAGATGATTGTCTGACAGAATGAGATGTGGCATCTCAGCCGACATTTTCTACTTTATGCACTCCCTGAAATGGCTATAAACACTTAAATATTGGTGTAGGCTTTATTCTTTCTTTGCTTTAAGGAGTGACAATGTTGCCATTCAGACTTTCAAGGCACCTGTTTCTAGATGCCCGGTCCTCTTTCTGAAGGTCAGAGTATTCTGGCTGTCAAAAAATTTTAAAAAAAGAAAGTGATTGCATTTGAGAATTACAATCACTGTGCAATGTATGAACCATTGTAAGTTTTAGAATGAAGGCAACAACAACAAAAAATCCTTCTGTGTCATATTCACCCAGACTTGTTCTAATAAATCTATTTCATATTTAGGTGCATCATCTGGTTCTCTTGGATCTCTGGTGGACAATGCCACCTGCTTTGCTTCAGAGTTTCCAGCAGAATAAAAGGCCAAAACTGAGATTTCTAAGTTTAAGTAAAAGGACTAATATTTGTATTTCCTCCTGCACCATGATGCCCATTAAAAGAAGGCAATAAGCAGCATTCTCTAAGTAAAAAAAAGAAACAAACCCAAACCAAAACTAACCAAACAAGTTCTTAAGCCTTTTCATCAAAGTTAATATGAATAGTTAGATGTATGCACCATGACTTATGAATTTAATCTGATAGTTTGGTACAGAATCATTACATCTTATATCAGGAAAAGAACCACTCTCCGAAATTATACTTCAGTATGACTAATGACATCTTATCATAACTCTGAAATGTCAGTGATTTGGCTACTTCTAGAAAAATAACATTGTACAAAATATAGCACTGTGTGATCCCATACATTTTATTTTCAGTCCACAATTTGCCTTATATTTTTTATTTTTTCCATTTATTTTAGCTACTAATCATCTACATTTCCTGTTATTTGGGTTTGTTTAATTCATAAGGTTTTTCACATCATAGACCTATTTGAAACAGGTTAACATTTATCCCTGAATCTTGGTTAATGCAATATTTTTTCCACATGTAATAATGTCCAGTCCAGTCCTAAGAGAACAGGTTTTCATCACTTTGTTCTCCAGAAGGTATTGCATTGCCCATAGCTCTGTATTAGTTATTCCAAACCAGGTTACACCTGCTTGACCTTATCTGCAGCTCCCTAAAAATTACTACTTGCCTTTCCTGAGGTTCTCCTGTCCCTTCTCCATATTGTTTTCTCAATCCTATCCTCTTAAATACTCAATTATTCTTTAATTTAGCAACTGTTTAGATCCCTAACTTTATTTCCCATTTATTCAGGAATTTTGTAGATCTCAGCAGCCTACTTTTGCTTATCGTTTCTCCATGTACCATATTCTATCAGACAAGGAATAAGGGTCAGGTCTCACAAAGGTCAAGCTGGCCTGTACCAAGCTGAATACTTCATGGTTTCTTTCCTTGTGATTCTTTGCAGACCACAAAACCTAGATATAGTCCAAAGGATGCAAGCTTTAGTGAAAACAGAAAGTAATAAAACATTCTAGATAGGCTTAGTTCCTGTCCCTGGTAATGGCAGAAGCCTAATAATACCTGTGCCTGTTATGTAGGTGTTATGTTGTCTGGTGGATGGCTACAAATGACAAATTTTAGAACGCTTTCTTTTGATTAAGGCAGTAAATTAGACAAAAGTAGTTTCAAGAGCAATATTGCATTAAGTTATTTAGAAAATAACTAGCTTTCATTTAGAAAACAAGAGTGAATAGACAAACTGATAAAGTATTTAAAACATTTAAGAGCAAACTTGAACAGCATGCATACCATAAGGGGTTTGAAATCAATTTATCAAAGGCATTAGCATAAAGACCCTTGCATTGACTTAAGTGGGCTTCCAATTTTATCCTAAAGCAACTTTTTTGCATTAAGTCACTGCTTTATTCCCTCCACAAAAACATTTTTAAAAAGCACTATGCCTACTTGCAGAGTTCTTCTCCAGTAGGAAGGTTTAAATTCAGAACAGAATTTTGTATTTTGGAGGCAGCCTCTTCTTTTGAAGCTCTCAGTGCCATAACATTGACAGGCCTTATGATGCAGAGAACAGCAGTGTAATTGTCATTTCCTGACAAACAGAGCAGGAAAGACTGTGAGGACAAACTGATTCCTTTTTAACATAGAACTTGTTAATTTTTTTTTTTTCTGGAGGGAAGGTAATTTGCACTGGTTGTGTTGTCAGTCATCAACAGGTTGCTATGGTGTGCAGTCAAGCTTATAAGCAATATTTTGTTTTGTTTTCTATTCTTGCCTGGATTCCCCCTTTAAACTTATCAAAGCAGTTAAATTTCTTCAACTTATCAAGCTGAGCCATGTCAGCGTGTTAAGACAGACACTGTTGACATGGCTGAGCAAAGCTGAATTGATCTAACAACCCTCAGGACATCCTGCACAGCATGCATGCTCTATACCACCACCGCATGCCTGATTTAAAGTCTAGAGCTTTCTAAGTTGTTGTTGGCAAGGTAAAATGTTTTGTACCACTAATGTTATTTGTTTCTGTTGCCACAGCTACTATCCCAGCAACCTTAGAATTTATGCTGGAGATAGTAAAGGAGGACAATGATGACATGCTTGTTTGCATTAAAAGCAAAACAAAAAACTCCAACAACCAGAAACAACAACAAACCCCCACGATTCAAGTTGGGCAGTGCCTGTCTATCTGAGAAGGCAACAATAAAACAGGTTTAGTTGCATTAGTGAACAAAATGTGACTGACAAGGCTTTCAGCTACTCTTCATGAAGAACTTGACAAGTGAATGACTGTTTTCCAAGCTGTTAGGCACCCAAGTTACTGCACATTTGCTTATATCCTATGTTTTCCATTAGCAGGCATGCACAGTGACAGTAACCCATGAATTGCAAGAATTCTGTTCTTAACATTGTGAACACAAAAGAGGCTGGATTTTGAAAAACAGAGACCTTCAGAACCAGGTCACTGAGGTCATTAAAAGAGCTCAGCCCCAGGATAACAGACAACCTTAACTACTTGTTCTGTTTACTTCACAGAATCACAGAATCACAGAATCACCAGGTTGGAAGAGACCCACTGGATCATCGAGTCCAACCACTCCCACAAAACACTAAACCATGTCCCTCAGGACCCCGTCCACCCCTAACTTAAACACCTCCAGGGAAGGCGAATCAACCACCTCCCTGGGCAGCATATTCCAGTGCCTAATGACCCTTTCCGTAAAAAACTTCTTCCTAATCTCCAACCTAAACCTCCCCTGGCGGAGCTTGAGGCCATTCCCCCTTGTCCTGTCCCCTGACACCTGGGAGAAGAGGCCAGCTCCCTCCTCTCTACAACCTCCCTTCAGGTATTTGTAGAGAGCAATGAGGTCTCCCCTCAGCCTCCTCTTCTCCAGGCTAAACAGCCCCAGCTCTCTCAGCCGCTCCTCATAAGGCCTGTTCTCGAGCCCCTTCACCAGTTTCGTTGCTCTTCTCTGGACACTCTCCAGAGCGTCAACATCCTTCAATAGTATTCATATCTGCTAAATTTTAAGTAGATGAACAAAAGAAAATTCTCTTACAACAAAGAATCATTTTGTTTTCCAAAGGGTCTTTGTTCACGTACTAACATGCCTACCTGCTTGTGTTCATTTTTGTTAATGGTTGTTTACAGAGTATCCCCAAGAGAGGTCACAGGCAGTTATTGGTGAGCAAATTTCAATGCAACTACTAAATCAGTGAAAAATGCATAAGCTTTTATAGTTGTAGTATATGAAAAAAGGGACATTAATAATAGAAAAAACCCCAAACCCTACATTTGAAAAGAAGAGGATCACATTCTTATCACAGTGTTTAATCTTCCTGAGGGATGATGGGCTAGCAGAAGTCTGGCGCTGCCCACTGGAATGGACTGCTTCTTTAACAAAATGGACTAACACTATGCTGCAGTCTTAGGGTTCCTCCATTACTAGTGGCACTAGTCTGGGAATGCTAAACAGCTGTGAGATTAACAGAGTAGAGTTTTTGTGGGACTCTGCATGTAATGGACTGTTTGTGCTAGGATGCAGAAAAAGAAGCAATGGCCCCGCACAAGCAGGAATGATTCTTCTGCCATCAGTCTGTACATCCACATTGCAGAGTCTAAGTAATCATTAAAGAAATGAAAAGCAACAGCTTTATAACAAGCATCGTATACATTTAAATCCTATTTGTATAGCCACAGAAAAAGCCTCTCCTACTGTTGTCACTCATAAGGTCTTTGTGTGTTTTTATGCTCTGTTAAAATGGAACACTGCAGAAACTGTGTTAACTGACATATATGCAAATTTCTCACACAGCAGTTAATTACCCAGAGAAATAGTCTATTAAAGTTATTAAGTTATATGGGAAATACATATGGGAGCCCGGATTATGTTTTTGTGCTTGAACAAATAAACACATATGACTTGGGAAACAAAGACTTGGGAACCTGGCAGGAAAAATCTGCTTGTTCTCTGACTCAGTGGAAATAAATGGTATGAAATCTCACAGAATAAACTCAAAAATCGAGTTAGTGGCAGAGAAAATTCACCCTTTAACACAAATCAGAAAACAACTAATGATTAATAGAATAAGAATTAAGATAGAATTGATGATTGCTTCTGAAATGGGAATTCTTAGCTTGTGGTAACAAGAACATTGTAATATTGAAGGACAATTGATGATAATAGCTACTGTAATGTCATCAACTTACTATCAATAAAATAGATTGCTGATACAGAGTAATTTGTTCTCTTTGTAATTTTGTGTCTCTCAAATTATGACTTACTGGAGCATTCTGATCTCAGAACTTGAATTCAAAATAATTTCAGAACTCATTTTCCTTAAAGGCAAGGAGGCTTTTTATTTATATATTATATTCTTTACCCAAAAATCAGTGTTTAATCATCTTTCATTGTGCTTTTATCCAGAGTCAAGGAACACACCTTACCTCTTTCAAGAAGCATTCACAAAAAAAGGTTCAAATGGTTTGGAAAGTAATTTTATTTGTATCTGCATTGTGATTCATTGATTGTGGTTAGTCCAGAATCCACTTGCTGGAAATTTTATGTTAAACAAAAAATACATTGAGATGACAATCTGCTTTGCTATCCGTCCCTTACTTAACCAGAACAGGAAGCCAGTCAAAAGTGGTGATGCTTTGCAATTTTATCTCTGTGTGCAAAGATTGCTTGTTCAACCATAATGCTGAGCTATAAAATACCCTACAATCTAAAATCGTTGCCAATTGACTCTGTTTTAGGTTTTTCTGTGTGATGTGGAAATAAATTTAAACAACTACAATGGACACAAAAAGTAAAGAAAATTAAATTGAAATAAAAAAATCACAAAGTCATAAAAATGAAAGTTTCACTCCATGATTCACCTAGAAAATGTAGAAATTGAATAATGTGAGAAATTCTTGCACGTAAATACCTCAGAAAACAAAAGTGAGAGGGTTTTTTAACCCAAAATTACAAGAGTAAGTGGTCTGTTTTTCCCCTCAGAAAAGTAAAGCATCCCCTGGTGTAGCCAAAGGGGGTGTGACTGGCACAGAGGCAGCATTAAGAGTCAAAGGAATCTCAGGTAGCAACATCTCTCAGGTAGATGTACTCCTGGGTATTCCCCATGATTTCAGTACATCAACTTGTTTTGGAGACAAATTCTGGAGAAAAGGGGGGAAAAGGAGTAACCAGACCAACTGATACTCATTGGCTTTTTCTTGTACAAAACCAAAAGTTTTGGTGAGCCACAGAGCTAGTGTTTGCTGCTGGTGGTGATGCTTTGTACCTGGTACCCTGAAGGTCAGGATGAGGGTGCTTAGAAGAGCTGATATTGGCACAACTGCTAACAAAACTCACACTAGTTCACCTTTTTACCCAGAGATTCTCAGATCAATGTCCTAACATAATGTTTCTTATCCTTTTTCTTCATGCACAACCTCTGTGGTATACAGCTACTGAGAGCTGGTGAAAAGCAATCCCTCAGCATTACTCCGTTCATTACATAAATAATGTCTCATGAAGAAAAAAAAGCATCTATGTGGTCTGAGCAAAGTATGCTTTTCTACTGCACTATCAGCTCAGGTGTCAACAAGAGTTAAATGGAAGTTTTCGTAAAACACAAGCATTGTCTGTTGCACATAGACTTTTACTGCTATTACAAAAAATTGAAAATAAGCTTGCATATCTTGAGACAAGAAATAACACTATGTCTAGCATCTTTCTTTTTAAAGGGGATAATATTAGGTGCTGCTTGTGGAATATTTTGAATATTTTACAGGATTTTACTGTTTTCATTCCTGCATGTATTTTGAAAGTTTTATTATGATATATTCTAGTTTACTGCAATGGATGAAGTGATCAAAGGAGGACAGTATATAGTAGCCTTGTGTCCTGAAGTGAAACTATGATTCAGTTATTAGGTCTGCTTCTCAGAAGTATACATGAACTAATGCAATATCTATCCACTTTACCTTATCTATTGTGACAAGCCTCCGGGGGACTAATCCACATGAAATTCATTTCACATCTCATTCATTGAGTGCCTGGGATTTGAAATACCTTTCTGCTCTTCTAGGTTTCAATAAGTTAGACTGCATAGCCTCATTGCCAACAAAAAGTAAGAAAGTAAACGTCTCCATAGGGATGGTGCTTTCAGATTTCCTGTGATAACACTAGAGATGCACTGACATTCATTTCAGGAGTTGTGCAGATGTGTACCTAGGACAAGGATGATTTCAAAACAATCAAAATATATTTTCTTATATTCCAGCTACTAATGAAGCTTACATAATATTAAGCAGGAAATAGAAAAGATTATATCCCACTTAGGATGCATGAAAATGAAATCTGATCTTTCCTCCTTGCATTGCCTAAAAATGCCCATGCTTTTCTTTAAGAAAGAACCCTTGAACCCTTTGGTAATTGCCAGTTTATACTTAATATTTGTACAAATTTCACTGATGAAACCAGTGTGAACGAGACCGTACTATTTGTCCAGCACATGGCATTTCATATTTCTAAACAAAAAACTGGCAGAGGAACAATATTGCTAGAAATAGTAGAGATTTCCTTCAATAAGAAAAAAAAAAAGCACTATCAACAAAACCAGTTCCCCTCATTTCTCTCCTCCTCAAACAATGGACTAGAACTATCACTGCTGGAACACACAAACCAACATGTCCAATAGCTTAGAGACCTAAAGGAAATGGGGAATTATTGGTCATCTTTCTGAACATATGCATGAATATGAGACTATCAGAGGCCAAAGTGTGAGCTACTGTGGTTTTTATACAATATTATTAAATCAGTGTGTAGGGTGGGACAACATGTAGTCCTAGGGACCTCACCTACAAAAGAATATGCACCCAAAAGAAGACTGAGATGGATATTAGTTGCCTTCACTGAAGAGGCTGATGTATTTTTCAGATTGTTTCTTTGTTTTGTCTGCAAGAAATTGCCTCGAGAACTGGGAGCACAACTCAAATCACTCTGTGACAGGACTCACATTGCAAAGCTAAAGAATCAGATTTACTCTAGGCATTTCTGGCTCAAATAGAAGGAAGTAAACTTGGTTCTCTGTTACCAGGTTTTCCTTTCACACCCTCAGCTTGAGTATTTGGCCACGAGGTGAGAGGAGGAGGAAGAGGTTTCATGCTCTCACTACTGGTTGCTTTCCATGAGACAGGAGCAAAAATGTGTGCTGCCATCTGTCACACACTGGACTCATGAGCCACATGTTTGCATCCAGGCCTGACTTGGGTGGCAGGGTTCATTTATCTGTGCAGTGATACAGAGACCAATAAAGTCACTCTCAGGGGAAAAATCAAAAGCAGTATTTAGTCTGGCTCCTGCAAACATAAAAAAGACCAAAATACTCAGGTGCGCTGCCGAGATGTGGGGGCGCAATTTCCCGAAGCTACAGGAACAAATAGCAACCTGTTCAGATCACAATCTGATCTCTGAATGCAACCAAAGCCACTCAGATCCAATCCAACATGCATACCATAAGGTAACTGGAAGGATAGAGAAAGAAAGAGAGAGAAAGGAAAAGGAAAGAAATCACCACATCTATGGGCAGCAGCAGTCCAACACGCATACCATAAGGTAACTGGAAGGATAGAGAAAGAAAGAGAGAGAGAAAGGAAAAGGAAAGAAATCACCACATCTATGGGCAGCAGCAGTTCCTTTGAAACACATGGCTGCAGCAGCAGCTTCTTCTGGGCTGTGTGGTCCAGGCTGGTCCAATCAAAGTGGTGGTCAAGAGAGAGCATGAGAGTGAGAGAGTATTGGAATGAGAGCAAGCCCTGTGTGGCTCCTTGCAAGATCTTTAATAAGGCCCATCTGACCCCTGTCATCATGTGTTGGGGTCTTCCTGTGTGTCTTTCAGGAGGGTCTGGCCCAGGCAGAGTGGTGGGTGGAGACAGCACCTGCTGCTGCATCACCATTTGGTCTTGTTAAACCTCATTTATCTGTGCAATGATATAGACGCCAACAAGGTCACTCTCAGGGTGAAAATCAAAACCACTATTTAGTATGGCTCCAGCAAACATAAACAGACCAAAATACTTGGGTGCAGAGCCCAGACAAGGGGATGCAACTTCCCAAAGTTACAGGAGCAAATCTCAACCTGTTCAGAGCACAATTTAATCCCTGAATGAAGGCAAGGTCACTCGGATCTGATCCAGTACATGCACCATAAGGTAACAGGAGGGACAGTGAGAAAAAGAGAGAAGGGAAAAGGAAAGAAATCACCAAATGGATGGGCAGCAGAAGTTCCTTGGGAACATGTGGTTGCATCAGCAGCTTCTTCCAGGCCACGTGGTCCAGGCTGGTCTGATTGAATTGATGGGTAAGAGAGAGCATGAGAGAGAGCAAGGGAATGAGAGCTAGCCACGTGTTGTTCCTGGAGAGTTCTTTTATAACTGCAATACCTCCCCCTGTAGCAGCAGCTCCAGACCTTGAGCCTGGCCCAGCAAGGGAAAGCAGTGCTTACTCCTGCACCTCCCCTCCATTGAACCCAGTGCCACAGATGAGGCTCTCAGGTGACATTCCAAGCTATGTCCTTGGGGAGCTCTGCTGCTGCACCACCTCCACTCTTGTTGCTGGTGCCACAAAAGAAGCATGCAAATGGCCAACCTTTAGACAAAATGTTTAAGGCAAAGAAAGAAGCAAAGTTGGGCTTTACATTCCACTCCATGACTTAAATATTTGCCACAGACCTCAAACCCAAAACACAGCACCGCAGATCCTTTCAGGGTCCTTGGCTGCCTTTCGTGTCTTTTGTGCCACATGGCGATATCCTCCCTCTCCCCTCATTGGCTAAGAAAGGAAAAGCCCCTGCAGAGGCCAGGCTTGAATTACATGTGCAGCGACAGGGACAGGCATCTTCTTGATGGATGCTGAGTCTGCCCTGATGCCCACCCAGCCTGGACTCTCACTTGGGTCCATCCCGTTTCTGAAACTATGCTAGGTGCTCAACCACTACCTGAGAAGAGATATAGATGAAAAGCAAGACCAGAGACCTTCGTCCTTAGAAAACTACACCAAAAATATTCCTTAAGTCACCATACAGCATAATAAGCAAAATCATCTCAATAAAGCAATTTCTTTCAGCTGCATAATCAGGACTCAGAAAAAACCTAAAGAGAACAGTACTACAGCTGGAGAAACAGGATTTGTCTGATGAGGTATTCTAGAATCCTATAAATAAAACATATTCTGAATACTTTTAAAAAAAATCTTATGAAACAAAATTTATATGGTTGTGAACTGAAATTTTTCTTAATTTCAATATCAATAAGTATTTAATTAATTCCTCCTAGGCAAATTTTTAACATGTAATATAAAAAATATAACATTCAAAATATAATCTCTAATAATATGTTCTCATTTTTAAAGAAGAGTTATCAAAATAATCTTACCAAAATGAAAGAGAAAATACAATTTATGTCTTTGGTCTAAATTGATAAGCATTCACGAGCTCTTGGCAGATCTTTCTCATTTGTTCATGTGAAATTTCTTCATTAGTTCCTAAATCACAGAACACACAACACTGAGAAATTTACAAAGAAAGAAATGAACATAACAAAGCTATGTGACTCTTTTAGGCTATGATCTCCCCATAAATATAATTTTTTACTTAAAGTAGCTTTATGTTTCTCAGTTTCTGTAACATTTGTTCACCCACTCACATTCTGGTTTCTAGTGTTGGTTTTATAAAGCAGTGGTGGGTCTTCAAAATACTCCCTTTCCTTTAGGCACTTTCACCAATAGATTGTACTCTATATCCCTATCTTGCAGTTACTTTATTTAAATAGTTCCTCCAGTTACTAGCATGCATACACAGGATAATGTGCAACTCATTATATGCAACATTTTTTCTTTGAGGCTGAGCTTACGAATGAATTTAAATATTGGTTTCCTTTATAATTAACCACAAGCTTTGCTCCCAGTGCAGTCGCACTTTCTTCACGAAACAGCATTGAATCAGCATGAGAGTACAGTGCAATCTTTGGAAAAAGCTACATTTAGAAAATATGACTCAATTTTAAGACATTTCCTGACATAATATGCAACATATAAGCAGTTAATAGCAATGAAATTAATAGTTAAACAAATTATTGTTGTTAAAAGTTATCTATTGCTAATGAATTTTGATGTACACACAACATAGATGTGATTCTTAAAAATGCTATGCTGAAATATTGTGACACTTCTTACACTTTGTTGTGTGATGCAAAATATTACTCCCTCACAACAGACTTCAAACTGGGGAAAATCCAGTAACAGATTCATCAACTGTCAGTCAAATTGTATAAAAATATGTGCAAATACTACTTTAAACACCTCACTAAGAAGGTGTGCCCTATCAGTTTATAATATATTCAGATCATACTTACATTTTTGTGCAATGCATGGTCATTTCTCTGTATACTGTATATTTGCTTTCTGAGACCATGCTCTGGCCCAAATTAGCCAGATTATGCAATGACAAAGATATGTAGTATTAGACAGCACTGTTTATTACGTTGACAGGTATAATTTATACTGTCCTGATTTTTCAGTCTCAAGTTTTTTGTTTTTCCATGACAATTACATCAAATAAATGATATCAATTCGTAGGCTTATTTTCCTCTGATATCTTTGTATTTTAGCACTTGTAAGTTTTTTTCATACTTTGAACTGTAAATCTTTGACGGAATATAGTGAATATAATATGTGATATGTTAAATACAAATAACAATGTAATATATGGAAATACACTGCCTGGAAAGAAAAAGGGCGAAAACCAGTTGTGTTACATCTGCAAGTTCAATAACCCAACCATTATATAGCATCTTCCAGAGGTCCTGGATGACTAGGAAGGTACCACTAGACTGGAGGCTGGCTGATGTCATGCCCATATATAAGAAGGGGCACAAGGCAGATCCAGGGAACTACAGGCCTGTCAGTCTGACCTCAGTGCCAGGGAAAGTCAGAGAACAGGTGAACTTGAGTGCTATCATGAAGCACATGCAAGAGAACCAGGTGATCAGGCCCAGTCAACATGGGTTCACAAAAGGCAGGTCTTGCCAAACTAACTTGATCGCTTTCTATGACACAGTGACTTGGCTGCAGGATGAGGGAAAGGTTGTGGATGTGGTCTTCCTGGACTTCAGCAAAGTCTTTGACACAGTTTCTCACAGCATTCTACTTAGGAAACTGTCAGCCTCTGATCTGGACAGGCGCACACTCTCCTGGGTGGAAAACTGGTTGGATGGCCGGGCCCAGAGAGTGGTGG
>WAAB01001651.1:86066-108567 GCA_013389865.1 Piaya cayana | reverse complement strand
CAGCAGTGTGCCCAGGTGACCAAGAAGGCCAATGGCATCCTGGCTTGTATCAGAAATGGTGTGACCAGCAGGTCCAGGGAGGTTATTTTCCCTCTATACTTGGTACTGGTGAGACCGCTCCTTGAATGCTGTGTTCAGTTCTGGGCCCCTCACCACAAGAAGGATGTTGAGGCTCTGGAGTGAGTCCAGAGAAGAGCAACGAAGTTGGTGAAGGAGCTAGAGAACAGGTCTTATGAGGAATGGCTGAGAAAGCTGGGGTTGTTTAGCCTGGAGAAAAGGAGGCTGAGGGGAGACCTTATTGCTCTCTACAACTACCTGAAGGGCAATTGTGGAGAGGAGGGAACTGGCCTTCTCTGCCTAGTGACAGAGGACAGGACAAGAGGGAATGGCCTCAAGCTCCGCCAGAGGAGGTTCAGGCTCGACATAAGGAAAAAATTCTTCACTGAAAGGGTCATTAGGCAATGGAATGGTCTGCCCAGGGAGGTGGTTGACTCGCCTTCCCTGGAGTTGTTTAAGGTGAGGGTGGATGAGGTACTGAGGGGCATGATCTAGAGATTTGTGGCAATGGTTGGACTCGATGATCCAGTAGGTCTCTTCCAACCTGGTTATTCTATGATTCTATGATGATCTTGAGTCACAATTATACAGCATCTTAAATGCGTAAGCTTTCCCCTCATATGAAGTCTTTTCCTCTATCTTGTTCAATGATATTACCTGTCAATGTGGGAAAGAATGTTTATCTCTGTTTTTCAGTAAGCATAAGCTGCTTTGTTTAAGCACTGTATAAAAAGGGTACTGTTTAAGAATGGAGGTAATCTACCTTCTAAGTCAGCTGTTGTGTCTATATACCCAGACTGTGGATACATCAGCTGCATTAAAGCAATCTAATCTAAGTTGAAAGGTAGTTAACCTTAGCAAGAAATAAGAGTCTATGACAGAAAAAATAAACTGATATTTGATGCTTTAAGAAAACTTCAACAATATTTTTTTTGTGCTGTTTCTAATGCAGTTAAATTCTGTGGTATGCTCTATTCTGGATTGTGTCAACCCTTATAGTCAGCAGCCTGTTTCTAGATCTGCCATAGATTCTCAATAACCTATTCTTTTATTCATTAACAAAAAAAATCAAAGGAATATTCTGGGGAACCCCCAGGGTTTTGCATCACCTATGCAAGAAATTTACTCCCCTTTGTCAAGCATCTGTGACCTACTGGTCAGCATCTAGGGCTTTCTTCTTTCTTAACTGTTTATCTGGCAGATGATGAAATATCAGAGACTTATCAACTCCACTTTTGAAATTGTTTTCTGTTTAAATTGGATGAAGGTTGCTATTGTGTTTTTTGTTCAGTTTGTTGGACAAGGCATACGGGGGAATAAAAGAGTTTCTGTAAGAGGGACCATCTGAATGGAAGCATGACTCTATTTGAAATGCTGTGCTCAAAGACCCAGGTTTTCTAGAGCCATGGTTAGTTCAAATGAGTCTAAGGCACAACAGTCAAAATGCAGCAATTGAGATTAGGCACCTGTCCCATGTGTGGACCAGAAGGCAGAGCTCTAACACCAGAATTGTAAAGTTCTCATCAACAACTAGCATATGCATTGGGGGAACTGGGAAGTTAGCCTGGGAAAACTGAAGAGACAGTTGCCTGCTTCTCATTATGGAAACAAAGGATCTTGTAAAAGAGAACTTCCCTTTCATACTTGAAAACCAACCAACAGAAAGATAATACTAAACAAGGAAATATTCAAGTGCTCATTTCTCTATTTGCTGCTTTCATTTCATCCCCCAAACTTGAGTCAATTGGAAGGGATTTTTTGGTGCACTTGAAAATTCAAAATACCTCACTGTGGCTGGCAGAATAAAAATCCTCACCACTGACACAAGGTGAACTGTGTGGTGAAACAGCAATTGTCTGACTTCTGTGTGGAAATTTGATCTCCTCTTCTCAGATACAATTCAGAAATCAAGGTTTCCAACCAAAGCTTTTTAGCAACATGGTGACTTAGAAATGTGACAGTGCTGCTGTTTAAATGTGATACACTGGACTTTTTATTTACTGCTTAACTCAGCTTGTGGCCTGAGAATTCTCTACACAACAGTGCAACCAGTCAGCATCCAAACACGAAGTTGACTTCAGGGCTTCTAACTGACTAAGTTAAACTGTGGGTTTCTACATGACACTTTGCTGAGATTTTTTTGCCATTCTCCTGAGGGCAGGCTTCTGATGCCATGCCTGCAGTGCAGACGTACATTTAAGCCTGTAGATTTGACCAGAATACATACTTGGAAAGAAAACTCTCTGCTGGGGAGCACATTCAGAATTGACACCAGAACCACCTCAGTCTATTGTAAAGTCCTTGTTAGGGGACAAAAAACTCTTCCGGTTGTAGTGTAAAAGACACAACTGTAGTTGCTCTCAATCAGTGATTCTGAACTTTGTAGTTCTGCTCCCTTATTGTGGTGGCACATAACTCTTGTTACAGGCTGTGTGCATTAACCTGATTCTTACATGCAGACTTGAAAAGAGGTAAAGCCAAACGTAAGACTTATAATAGCAGTGGGAGATGGTGTGATCCAAATTATTTTAATACTTCACCACGTGCTGCCATCCTAGTCTAAACAGCTAACACAAAAATGCAAACAGTCCTGAACCAAAATATATGCTCCCTGCTGTATGAGAGCTATAGTAGATTTGTGGATGTGTTTGTCTCCATCTTAACAATACACCAGAGGACGATTTTGTATTCAACACTAAGATATATCAACATAACAGATGTTTTTCACCCTTTAGCATCACAGAATTCCTTCAAAGTCTACTCTAGACCTAATATTCAAGTGTAGTCAGATGCTCTCAGGCCCCAAAATTATTGTTATTCTGTCCTCCTTTTCCTTTTCTTTCAGATTTGAATACATGCAAGGCATAGTTTGACCACTGAAGCTTAATTAGCTAAATGCCCTAATTAATTGTTCAGATTAAATTGCTTGTATCTGTTTAACACTGTTATATTTATTTATAGAGTAATTATTATTGAATACCTGAGATAAAAGCCTTTAGACTAAAATCACTGTTATAATTCAAATGCATATTTATCTACTTCAAACCCCAAACCTCCAAGTGTGCTGAGAAAACATTTAAAGTCACAGTAATACTCAAAACAAAGGAAATAAATAAAACATTAAGGCTGAATATGTAGCCATGAGATTGTGAGCTCCTTTGAGCAAAGGCTTTCCTCCTTATGAAATATCTAGTGAAGTGTCAAGCACATAGTGGGTATTACTCAACGTACCTATTATCCTCTTATTGTAAAACATTCACATCATATTTTCTGTGGGTTTTCTTTTTTTCTTACAGAATTGCACTTTTTTGAAAATGATTTCTGACAGACCCTGAGGACTGTAAGCAAGCCAAGAAGCAATTGTGAAGCTCATGTTTTTAAACATTTGGGGACATCTTGGTGAAAAGCCACTGGAATATATGGACAAAAATGCTAAAAAGGTTTTTATTTTTATCTGTGTGAGTTACGGCACAGACATCACTGGCATTTACTTAAATAATAATGCTTTTTTGAATTTTCTTATTGTATTTCATAATTTCCAAACTTCTGACAAATATTACTCAGGACTTCCTCATATTTTTTTTTTCTTGACTCCTGCAAAAATATGAGAAGCTTTCACCTGTATGGAGTAATCCTCTATAGAACTTCTCTAGCCTGTGACCATATAAAAAACTAGATTTTTAAAGGTAATTGGTAATTTATCTCCCAAAGAATTAAGCGTAAGTTAGGCTTTTAGCTATTTTGAGAATCTTGGCCCAAATCACAGCGCTGTCAGAGATATTTCTTTATGTTGGCTTCCAACAAAGGCTAAGGAGAAACATATTTCAATTTGAGGGTAAATTCTCAAAGGAAAAACACAGTTCAGAAAATTCCCAGGAGACTGTAGACTATGAGAAGTTCTGGAGGGACGTTTTTTCCTTGGTGTATAATTCTTCACATTCATAGTTTCAGAACCTTGTGAGCCAAGATGTCCTTGAGCATCAGCAACTGCCTCTAGATTTTTGATATTTCTTGATTATTTCTCATTTAATGTAATCTTTTCTCAGTGCTCAAAACTACAAATGGGTTAAACAAATCCATGTATTCAAATAGTTATGTATTTCAGGAACCTAAATGAAGTCACTGATATTAGATTAGAGAGAAACAATTTCCTTAATAAGCAACACAGGCAGTCAAGATCATAGTCTTTGCATGAAGTTTCACTCAATGTCTCAGGCTGCTCTGTGGAAATGGCTGGAGACCATCCTCCTCTGTCAGAACATTTGACTTAAATTTCATCCAATTGCAAACCTTGCAAGGGCTGGAAATCAACTAGCCATGATACACATGGCCTCTGAAGAGAAATGAAAATATTGTACACTGCTTTCACAGTAAAGGACAGGAAGAAAACCAGACAAAAACGATGTAAAAAATTTAGCCATAGTTACACAGTTTTAAGAAAATCACCTGTGGCTATGTATTCTTCATGAATAATTCTGAACTTTCAGACGGAAGACGTGCAAGTGATATTGTGATCCTTGCACACCCAACACTACCTTGATATCATAGAATCACAAGGTTGGAAGAGACCCACTGGATCATCGAGTTCAACCGTTGCCACCAATCTCTAAGCCATGCCCCTCAGTACCTCATCCACCTGCACCTTAAATACCTCCCGGGAAGGAGAGTCAACCACCTCCCTGGGCAGACCATTGCCTAATGACCCTTTCAGTGAAGAAATTTTTCCTTATGTCGAGCCTGAACCTCCCCTGGTGGAGCTTGAGGCCATTCTCTCTTGTCCTGTCAAATGCTATCAAATGCTTTCACTTAAAAGCACCAGTGGCAGGTGAAGGTATGTAAGAGACAATTGTAAAAAAGTTAGTAAGACTCTATTTTGCATAGATCACGGCTAAATGTTAGACTTCTGGAAACATTAATTTTGATGAAACATCTTGGCCATGATAGTTTGCATTATAGTTTAAATTTTATGCAATGAATATTTACTGGTAAATAAATTGAGAAGATGTAGGAATGCATTGAATTAGTACTCCCAATGCATTCACCAAAGGTATTTAATGAGTCCAGAATACCTCAGTTTGCAGCTATTAGCAAAATCAAGTCTGTGAGCATCAGTTTGTCCTGTAAGATATTTCTGACTAGCACTACAACAAGGACAAAACAGGGAAGGTGCCTGTTCTAGTGGCCAGCTGAAGACTGAGAGGAAAAGAAACAACAAGAATACATTGTCTATGCCCACCATATAGTACTGTACATGAGAGACCTCACTACAGCAGTTTCATAGCCATGAATTTAGTATCTGACCTTTCAGGTTATGCATCAAAAAATCAGTTTATACCACCAAACAGGAAATCTTGCTGAAAATCCAGAACCCTTTCTTCCTCAAGAAGCCTGCAGTCATGTTCTCCTAAAGAATTTAGCTTTTCTTTTCACAATGGAGATTCTGCAGAGAAAAACCTGTTATGTGCAAATGTGCCGGTTTGACCAAAATACCATTGACTTTACAAGAGTGCAGAAAGATGGAATATGCTGCATTATTTGTTCATGTATTTTCTAGAACAACAAAGCTTTATGCGTGATTTGTGAGGTAAGCATGCAAATTGCAACACAGGATGTCAGTTTGAACTCCAGTCACTTTTACACTTTGGAAAAGCTTATCATGATGATAAACACTCAAACTGAGAACTCCTGCATACAGTGTCTGCCTTAATCTGTGGATAATTTTGGATTACTTTTCAGATTTTGCCTGGTTTAGCAGTATCTGTCAAACTGTAAAAAAAGGAGATCACATGGAGATTTCTTCCATCAGTCATGGAGATGTCACATGTTCACTGACTAGCTGGCAGATTTTCATGTTGTCTGGTCCCAGTCTGGAAATTGTGCTTGTTGCCTAAGTGACCCGTAATCCATTTGAAGAATTAAAAAAGAAGTTACTGGTGTGCCAAGGGACTCCATCTAGAAATATTTGACAGTGGAAAAATATGTTTGCAGTGTTGTTTGGTTCATTTTTCCAGGGAGAGCAGAAACCACAGAAGGCAGACAGGGACCACTAAAACCCTTTTGCACATAGATTAACTTGTAATACACTTACTCGTGCATGTGGGAATAGGGCTTCTCAGACCTGCTTCCTTCAGCAATAATGTGGTTTATGCTTCTACTCTTGTGTTTTAATAAAAGTCATGAGATTAAAAATCCTCCCTAGTGACTGCTATCCCAGAGCTGAAATGTAAGAAAATGGATCACAAGCAGTACCCAGAAGCCACAGTGACTGCATTTTTAGAAAAAATAAGAGATCAGTTGTAATGTGACATGTCTTCTCATGGGATATATTAATCCTGCTCAGAAGAATTAGCTTACTTGACTCAATTGCTCCTTCGGGACTTGCAAGTAATACACATTTAAGTGATACATATTTGCATGAAACAAGAACAGTGTCATTTATGCTTTAAGGTGTTCCATAATGTAAACTCCAATTATGAAGAAAATTCTAATCACATTAACATAGCAATGTACTAAAGCAGTAATTGTTTTGCAGGAGAATCAGTGAAACTTCATTTTGTTCAGTGTTTGTATACAGGATCTGGTCCTGAGCCGTAATAACAAATCCTGGGCATTGCAGTTAGATTAACAAATTTTGTGATTTGAAGATTACTGCAAATCCCTGCTCATCAAGGAACTTAAGTTTTTATTCTCTCTGCCCTTACTAACCAAATTAGTAATGTAAATTATGCAGGATTCTCTCCTTTCACTTTTATAGTGGCACCCTTGCCTCAGTACCTCTGCTGCTCTTACTCCTTAAAGTAGTATCTGGTAGGTAAGAAGTCATACAATTTCCAATAACAAGAGAAAGTACTCTCTGCAAGGAAAAGTGGTGAAATGGGCCCTGACTAATGGAAGAATGTAGATTGTGCCGCAAGTTTGTGGTGAGTGTGTCTCGCAGAAGGCTGAAGCCAATGACAAGGCATATTCTGAGGTGTGGGCTCACAGAACTCTACATCCCCCACTTGTCTTCCTACAAGAAATATATTTCAGCCTTCATATTGCTAAAAAGCAATTGCATGTGGAAATTATCAGAGGAACAGACAAACTGTATGTCAGACAAAGTAAGAGGATGAAGATTGTTACTGCTTATTGACTTGCTACTGCTCTGACAGCTACAGATCTGAATATTACTATGGGAGGCCGTGTGAAAAACAGGTTAAGGGACACATGCACACAAGTGTATTCCATAGGAGACTGGGAAAAGCAAGACAGAGGAGATAATCTCATTCTTTAGGGAAGATAACACAGGCTATTTAAAACAATGTAACATTATCTGCTTTAAGTAGTGAGAAGCAACACCCACTTTAAAAAGCACGGCTTACTGTAGGAAGCTTAATTACGGTTCAGAATACATTCAATACAAAATTTCTCAAACTGATTGCTTCAGCTGAATGTCAGTGCATTATGCCCTAGCTACTTCAGTAAAAACTGCTGCATAGCAGCCGAATTTTCCTCTGCTCCGTGAGTAATATAAGATCAAAAATTCATAACAGAATCACAGAAACACTAGGTTGGAAAAGACCTTTGAGACCACCAAGTCCAGCAGTACCTGTCTAATAGTAAATCATATCCCTAAGCACTTCATCTACTTGCCTTTTAAATATCTCCAGGGATGGTGACTCAACCACCTCCCTGGGCAACCTGTTTCAGTGCTTAATAACCTTTTTTCATTCTTATTCATTAAGACCCATCAGATGATGCAGGAAATAAGGTGCTTGTAATTCTGACCATGGGTCCTGTAGCAGTAGCCAAATCACTACATTTGCCAGTGGTATCCTTATGCACGTAATGCCTAATCATGTGTAGCTTCAAGGCATTTAGGGTTCAGGTTTATCAGGCCTGCCATGAAATGAGCTGTCCCAAGTTCTTTCCTGATGATTTTTGGAATAGAAGAAAAGAGAAGATGAAAGAATTTTTCAGAAAGCAGTGGATGACTTTCAAGGCATTAGCTGTTAAACAAGTAAGTTTTCACTACAGACAGACATGTTATCAACCCTTATAAAAAAAAAAACCACCTTAATTGGATTTTGAGCTATGATCTGACCACATTAAAAGCCCTCATTTTGAAAGAGGAATTTTCAGCATGGACAGGAGTCTCATGCTGTTAAAATATTTTGGTTTTGCAGAGGTCTTTGTTTTAACTGCTTTTAGCTAGAACTGATGGGTCTTCGACATTAATCAGCAGTGAAAGCAAGCAAGAAGTAATGTGCTGCTCCATTGAGCAAGCTCAGCTAAATCACTGAGTCAGAGAAGTCTGAGCAACTAGATAAGTGTGAGAGACTTGGAAAACCTTTGCCTGCTCCTGAGGGAAAAAAACCCCCAAAATACTATCTTGAGTCATGCTACTGCACCATTGATGTTAGTAAACAAAGTTTTTCTGGTTTTGTCTCAATTTTGTGGTAAAGGTGTCTCACAGAAGGCTGAGGCCAATGACAAAGCATATTCTGAGATGTGGGCTCACAGAACTCTACATCCCCCACATGTCTTCCTACAAGAAATATGTTTTAGTCTTTACATTGCTAAAAACCAACAGCATGTGGAAATTATCAGGGCAATAGGCAATATGTATGTCAGACAAAATAAGACGATATCGGCTTTGGAGCCCCACCTCACCCCGATGTTCCTCAGAAAGAAGAAGACAGCTCAACAAATTGTCTTTACCCAGGGCCCTTCTATCAAGTACCAGGGGATGCCCAGTCAGAGGGGGACTGTCAAGTGAAGTGAACTCCCTGTCAGAAGACAACAGCAGACAGCTTGGTCCCCAGGTCTTTCATCTGCTCAACAAAGTTTTCCGTAATTGCAAAATATGTTTCTGAAAGGGTTTCTTCTGTTATGCTTGTCACCACTTTGACATATTAAGTAGGGACAAAGAGCAGGACAAGCATGAAGTATACCCTGAAGACAAATCACTGCCCAATTTTCCTCCAACTACAAAGTAGTGGCAATTATCCCAAATTCTCAGTAGCTGATACATATGCGACGCATCTTCCCATATCCTAGACCCTAACCTGTCTGTCATTCTTCTAGCAATTAACACATTAGGTTAAGTTCAAAGAAGGAATCTAGGACTCTGAGGCATGAAAAAAATGACAAAATGAAGACATTTGGAGTTGAATAACATGCCAAGCACTCTACTCTGAAATCAAAACAAAATAATATCGATGTCTTCATTACTCCTGACAACCACCTCACTGCGTCTAAACTCACTGGCTGAAAACTCATTGCTGCCACCCGGTGTTATCGTGCCAGCATTGTCCCGTATTTACTGGAAACAAGTACTGGATTTAGCATGCAATACTGAGTTTCAAGATACGTGCTTACGGCTTCAGGAAAAAGCAACGTATAGAATCATAGAATCCCCAGGTTGGAAAGGACCCATCAGAAACGTATGTACATATTTAGTGTTAGTGTGTATGATTCTGGTTACCTAAAGCACCTTGTTGTGGTGATGATCTTAGAAAAAACACAGGAAAAAACAGGAAATAACTGTGGTTGTTCAGTTGTCAATGAGAAGATATCAGCAGATAAACTGTTTTATTTAAGTGGGAACCACATGTAAGTATATTAAAACTCCATGAAATTAACAAGGAGCAAGTGGTTAACAATAACATGCCTTTTTTCATTTAGGTAATCTACTTTCTTTCAAGTTTCATTTCATGGATTTTCTTCAGCTGTGTTACTTTGCTAAGCAAAACCTAATGCATTTGCTACAGCCCAGGTTACTGCTGCAGGTTGAAAGGTAGATTGAGAAGAAAAGCATCCATTCATAGGGATTTTCCAGGTCATCAGTAATATTCAGGAGCCTAACTTTCCTTGCACTCCAAATTGATTGTTTTCCCAAGATAATTAAAACCTACATTCTCTGAGTGCTAAAACTGCTTGTTAATGTCAATATTTTGGCCAGAAGCCTTTTCTCAAGACAATTCACAATGCAGTATCTGTTAAAATGCTGTCCTGTGAGGAGCATGTTGTGATTGAGAGGCTTCTACTCATCAGACAATCCTCATTATTATCAGTTTTGCAAACTTATTCTGCTGTGACTGGTTTGGTTTCATTTTGTTCAGAGGAAATGGAGCTGAACATTGTTTTCTATCACATCCTCTTGAGAAGGAGCAATGTAGGAATGCAAAAACAGGAAGGAAAAAATCAGCTCTATAGGGCTTACCAGGCTTTTCTTGGATTAAATAGTAGAGGTGTTCTGCCAGGGAAGATTTAGGCTAGAGATTAGGAGGAAGTTTTTTGCGGAAAGGGTCATTAGGCATTGGAATATGCTGCCCAGGGAGGTGGTTGATTCACCTTCCCTGGAGGTGTTTAAGGCACAGGTAGACGAGGTTCTGAGGGACAGGGTTTAGTGTTTGATAGGGATGGTTGGACTCGATAATCCAATGGGTCTCTTCCAACCTGGTGATTCTATGATTCTATGATTCACTAAACTATGGGGCAGGTTGAAACAGTATCCTCCAGTACCCTTAGAAATGACATGTGCTGTTGATTGTGAAACAAATGAATAAAATATTAATAGCAAAATAATTTAGACTGCATAAGATACCTCCAGTTCCTGGACTCTCTTAGGTCTCCCAGCATACCTGTCAGAACTACAGCCAAAACAGGAGATACAGCTTGAGTGAGGTTTCTCAGATGACTAAACCAAACTGCTGTCTTCCATCTTGTCCACCAGTGTCAGTGAGTCTGCTTCCCTTGCACTGACCCCGGTGACTCAAGTCAGTTCACGAGGATGGCAAAAAGTCACTCACTGCTTTACTTGTGTCACCTTTAGCAAGATGCATTTGCTCTCAGAAAGCCTAGATGAACCTTGCACCTGACAGAAAGATAGCAAGGATAGTGGGAATATCAAAGGCAAGGGGCAAGTACCCCTGCAGCAATACTCCAGTCATGCAACTGTCACTATCAGTGTTTTTGTTACAAACAGACATATTAATTGTTAGCTGGGACTATTGAGCCTCTTCAAATATGTCTTTATTAAACACTAACAAAACTTTCTGTGAAAAAGAGTTACAGTACAGTATGTTGTCAATTCAGACTTACATTTGCGTCTGGAATCTGAACAAAGATTGACACCCACAGCAGATAAATGGAAACATCTTCTCTGATGCTAGTGTGATAGGAGGTGATTATCAGCTCTCACAGTGAAGAGGGTGTTTAATTTTTCAGAAGTTGTTTTGACCTTGCCAGCTAAGAAAATGCTCAAGGAAGCTCTCTACTTACAAAACTTTACATAAACATAGACACCCTTTAGCGGTTCTATCATAATGAGGCATTTCCAACTGCACATCATTCTCCTCTCTTGTCAAGGGAGAAGGATAACCTGCCCTGATGGGAGTCCTCTTGGTGGTACCATGATGTTGCAGAGAGGACAGTGAAAAGGGGACACAAACCACAAATCACCTGGAGAAACTGAGCAGGGAAGAGATGACATGGCAGCCTATGCAATGGCTGGAGATCACTGGAAGTGAATTTGATCTTGTTTAAGAAGTTGACTGCTGATTCAAACCATCATCTCTGTAAAACACATAATCATGGACAGGCTCATGCTGGACATATGCCTGGACTTGTTTTCTCTGGCTCCTTTCTCACACCAGGGCTAATATGATGCCTAAAGCCCTAGGAAAAGAGATATTGCCAAGGAATGGTCACAGATAATTTGTAAAGCTAGCATACAAGACAGCAGAGTGCTGTCTAGTCTGCATCTGGACATGGATGCCAAAGAGAACTCCAGGTTATACCAGAGGTCCTCTACATATTCTGCTAGCCTAATGGAAGGGAGAATTTCAATACTGATTGAGAAGGAAGGTGACCTCTTCCTCTTCTTTATCTCCTGACACAAACCCATTAATACAAATAACTGGAATTCAAACAAATCCCTGCAGCAGGTTATTCAGAACTCCCATACATCCAGGCAGCTCCTATGAAGAAGTGACTAAGGCTCAGTGCTCCTGTTAAGCTTTCACTGAAAAGCAAGCCAAGTCCTTACACATTCCTTTCCTCCCACAGCTCTGAAAAGCTAATATGTGAATTGAAACTCTAGTATTTCTGTAGAGAAGGGAGTCCCAAAACAACATGAATACAGCATAGGGGCAATTGAATAAACATATACATGATAACAAGTCAGAGCACTGAGAACACAGAGACATGTTTATATGCAAAGAAAGATAAGTAAAGATATTTTTAATTGTAAATGTAGATGTTAGAATATAGATCATTTCATGTAACAATAGGTTTCACATTGTATTAGAACACTAGTCATAAATACCAAAATATTTTACAAAGAAGAATGTATTATCATTTCCACCTTTTGTTTTGCATAGGAGAAAACTGAGACACAGATCTCTATGTCTTCCCTGAAGCCCCAGTGAGTAATACTAACAGACTGTGAATTCTGAAATCTGAGCATTTGAAAGACTGAAGGGGGTCTCTTAGAAAACTCCCTTACTTCAACCAGTTGTGCAAGGGCAGATCTTGGAGTTAACAAGCTCCAGTTCTCCAGTTCTGTTTCCTCGTGTCATATCCCAGCCTTCATTCATTCTGAGACCTTTAGTTTTCTGTTTCCATAGAAGCCTTTGCTCTTGTAAAATAAAATAAAAGGCTACTCCCTCATGGCAAGTCATCAGAGAAGGATAAGTCAATAGCTTATTTAAGCTCCCATTATTTAATTTAAATACTATGACTAAACTTTTATTACATTAATAGATCTCTGTGAAGATATAGAAAATTAATTAACAATGAAGGAACAAATAAGGTGTTAGCAGAGTCTGAACATAGGTGGTAACCCCCTCTTAAATACCCATTAACTGTTGCTTCATTGATAATAAATTATGATATACCATGTAAGAACTAGTTGAATATCAAATGATCTTACAAGAGGTGCACATGTAAGAAGTACAAAATTAATTCATACCAGCAAGACACAAAATCTTTGCAATAAAAGAATGATTCAGAAAATGATCTGAAGTGGGTTTTCACTGCATTATCTTCATGATCTATCAAAAGACATAAAAATTCAACAGGATAAAGTGTGCCATTCTGTGCTCAGCATGGGCATATCAGATGTGATCAGCAACAGTTCAAGCATCCATCTGTGTACCACCCAAAAATAGAGAATGTATCTATTTGGCCAGATACATGTGAAACCCATAACAAGTTGAGGAGACAAACCCTTTGGACTAATAGATATAACCTAATAGATCACGACATTTGTGTTACAGGAGAAATAACAGCAATGGCAAGACTCCAGATTGGCTGGTCTGTGAAGATTAAGCATCTCTAAACTTTGTCTTGTGAATATCAAAAGTATTTAAGAATTCTGAGAAGGTACTAATGTCCATGTAACATCTCAATTCACCGGTAGAGGCCACCATACACTTCATAAAATTATCAGACCAGTCTGGTCAATTAGTTTATTCATTTCAAAGTCAGGTGAGAGCTCCTGGCAAGGTCCCACTAAGGCCAGGCTACTGCTCTGATACTCCAGCAGAAGTGGCTCCTTCTTCTGAGTTAATTTCCTTGGGTATCTTTTCCTTACTTTTATCTCATTTCTCCTACAACCTAGAATTTGAGGCCATACCAGCTCAAATTCATTCTCAAGATCCCATCTTTGCTATCCATTCCGTTGCATCTGTTAAGCAGTTTCTCGATTGTTTTCTGTAGCTTTCCTCTGCTTACAAAAACACTCCAGGTACAAAATAGCAAGGCTTGTCTACATGGCATACCAGTGTTCATTAAGAAAGATGACTGATTTCTCTTCATATAGTGGCACATAACAAAAACCCAGCATCAAAGTTGTGTCTCATCTTTTGCCTCATTCATCCTAGACATAAGTCTGGGTTTTTATGGCCCAGTGTTACAAAATTCAGTTTTTCATTTATTTTCGTCACATGGTCTTCTAAGAGATACACGCAGTGTTTCTTGATATGCAAGTAAAACAATTTTCCAAATGTACACACAGGCTGTAAGTCATATTTGCACTACATTCACCCATACATGCCTAAATGTGCTGTTTCCGAACTTATTTCCTTTCCAGAAATATATATGTTCTCCTGTAGGAAGACTTTTGTTTCAATGTTTACATTGGTGTTAATGAAGAATAATAAAGAAAAGGAAATGGCATTTTCAGGACAAACAAAAGGGAGATACTTTAACTGTTCAGTCCCAGTTAAAAACCATATATTGAGCTGTATTCAAGCAACCAGCTGAAAAATATAGAAAAACAAAGGATTTATTCTGCTGTCTCTTAAATCCATTCTTACTGGGCCATTGTCTAAATCCAGCTAGCAGTGCCACTGTGCTGGCAGATTTGGGATTCCTTACTGACAAATCCTACACTGCTAACACACTCAGTTGTGTCTGCTGAGCGCAAAAAGTAAAAAAGCAGATGTGCCCAAAAATCCAGGTGACAGTGAGACGGGGCTTTGATTCATTAAATGATGCTGTCAGAACTCCAGTAGTTTTGAGAGACTTTCTGTAATCTATTGAAATGCTCTTTCAGAAGGAAATTGTAAGAATCCTGATGTTGGAAGCACACAGTATGTATAAAAATATGCAAGCGGCACTGTTAAGAACAAAGTATGTCTAGGATACTGAAATGCCAGACAGGTCGAGAACTGAGTGGGAAAAGGATTAACAATGAGTGATACAGATGGTAGACAGTTCATTAATGCTGTTTCCATATAGAATTATTCCGAAGATGAAGCTAAAACCATTTTATAATGTGCAGCTCCATAGTGAAATAAGGAGAGTGATTCAGGTATTAGACTTTCTGAACCAATGTACAAAATATGAGGAATGTCTTTTGGTTTTGATAGACAAAGAACAGCATTATGTAGTCTCATTCAGAATGTCAAGTCACTTATGCTTTGAGAAACATACAGACCAGAAAGAATAAACAAGGATGTTGAAAGCTTATTTCAATTTACTTTAACATATATAGCTTCATTGATTCCCATGTAGAATGAGTCATGCATACCTACATACCCATAGTAAAAGTCAGAATGGGCTTTAAGTCAAAAAGCAAATATAGAGTATATGTACACATGTATGTGGGGTTTTCTCACTTGCTTTATTCGGTGATTGTCTGCACATAGGAAACAGAAAAGACTGGGAGACATCTGCTGCTGAAAGCAAATTTTTAAACAATTTTAAACAATTCCTGAGGGTTCACTCCACAGAATAATGATTGCTGTGCTTAAAACATCTGCACCTTAATTTCAAACACGATAACACTTCACTCAGTGTGACTGCAGATGTAAATGGGTACAAGAGATTGTATTCAAGGACTAAAATAACATATCTAAGCATAAGGATCTTTTCAGAACACAGAAAATGGGATCTACCAGATCTAGTTTATTAAGTCCAGTACTCTGCTGTCACAGAGAACATCATCATATGTTTTTCTTAAAGCTCAGGAAAAATTATTGCAGAACAGTTCTGCTTTTTTTTTGTTTGTTTTTCCTTAGTCTTAATGGAAGACCATATCAGACCTCATTTATCTTATCAGAAGCCACGTTGACTCCAATTTCTAAATTGAGTTATCTCTCTGGGAAACTGTGCCAAAATTCTCTGCTAGCTTAAATAAGTTACCTTTCTCCTCAGAGTTCACTTCTCTGGTGCATGAACAGTCATATTTCTTCTTGGTTTTATCTATATCTGGCATTGTCTTGCAGAGTAAGGTCTTCTCAAATAGAATGTAGACCTTAGATCATGCTGGTAGCTCTTCTCTGAATATGATCTAGTTTTCACACTTCATATAGGAAACGACTACTGTATACAGCTTTTCACACTAACTGTACCAGTGTCTTGCACAATAGGATGATGCTTTGTATTCTCTCTGCCAGAAATAATGTGCCCAATACATATACTTTATGCATGTCTTCTCCATAATCATATCTTACCATAGCAGATCCTGATCTGCCATCTCTAACTGATAGAACTGTGAGCTTAGATGTTGGTAAAACTAGTGGTGCATTCCTTACTATTGTTTGAGCTCGCTGGATTGTGTCATGCAAACATATACTCATTACCTTTTCCTGCTTCAAAATACTAAAATCTAGCTTTGATGTAGACCACAAATAATGTCTCTGTGATAATTTCCCTATCAAATTGTCTACCTGTGTAGCTGTAGGAGTTAAAAAGCTATTATACATTTGGTTGCCATGATGGCTACTATTTTATAGACAGTATGTCCCCATGTCTGTATTGGGATGAACAGCTGTAGGTAACCACTTAACCTCATTTAGCTTTAAACTTTCATTGGGCTTCACAAAAGTCCTTTGTATCTACAATTAAGCAACACAGCAGGAAAAAAAACCCTCTTTACTCTTCTCAAATCAGGTTCTAGAGTACGAGGTGCAGAAGTTCAGGGGTTTGGCAAGGAGAGAAACAAATATACATGTTGTGTATCTCAGCAAAGACAATTGTACACATTAAGAAATCATTAGCAAGGTCTACAACACCCCTGGTTCCCTATGACTATAATTGAAAGGCCATTTTAATTCAGCTCCATAAAACCTAGGGAAATGAGATGTTATGAAAGAGGTTAAAGATGCAGTACTAAAAATAGTCATACATGTCACTTTACTAAAAAATGTATCTAATATGAGTACTAATGCTGATCTGTCCTGCTGTTGGATCTAACTATGACTGATGCCTCTGGAAACAGAGGAACAGAGAGGGAGGCCAAGGAGGTCCAGTAAGCCAGCTTCAAATCCCGATGGTTTTGTGTACTACCTGCTCATGTCCCCAATGTTTTCATTCTAAGAAACTCAGTTGACAGGTACCTGGATACTGGGGGAATTCCTAGGTTCCTCAGGCATAAGTAGACAGTTCCTATCATGCTATTGTGTCCCAGGAACTACAAAGATGACCTCTGATCACCACCAGGACTGGAAAGACAGTTCTGCATTGGACCTCTCCTTGTCTTGAGGTCCGAAAGACATGAAATGGTGAATTTTTACAAATAGAAATAAGAAACAATTCTGGAAATATTAATATGCTATTGTGACATTTATTACAGGAATAGTCCCAGGGACATAATTCAAGAATGCAGAAAGAATAGGTAGTCACTGCTGGATAGCAGACATAAAAATGGTCCCTCATATCAGCTTGGGATTGATCTAGGCTCAGACATCAAAGGGCAAATAGAATGGAAGTAGCAATTTCATTACTGTGTCTGTCATAAGAATGTATTAATTGATCCAAATTCTTTACTGTCTTTAATAGATTGAGCTGCCAGATAGAATTAATGGCTCACAAATTTGGATGAATTATAGGTTAGGATGCTCACAAGCTTGTCAGAAGAAAAATGAACTCTTTACAATGAAACTGATGATTAAGTTCATGTCTTCCAAGCACTAAAAAGAAATCATGGTAAATGAACATCTGTAAAATATGCATTTAAAACAAAACAAAACAAAAGAAGTGAAATAAGGAAGTTTCTCTCCTTAACATTTTATTTTAAATATAGGTTTTTCAAATGCAGCATTTCCTTGCATAAAGATCTGGAGAACAACAACACTGCAGAATGGTATTTAAAGAAATGCAGTCTTTTGGATGGACTAGAACAGTAACCACTCCACCTGTGAAGAATTCCCACTATTTTCTTATAAAATAAGAAAATTTGTTGCATGGAAATAGTACCCCTCTGTGGACTAATCAGGCAGAAACTAACAACACTTGTATTCATAGTAAAAATTGACACTGACACATCCTTCATATGGACATAGGACTTCATTTTGTGTGTGGATCAAGATCTGAGGTTGTGACAGCTTTACAGAACTCTTTGTGGTCAAGGACAAGCAGGGACCATGGCTGGTAGCGAAGAGTGCATGGATGCAGGGACTGAATCTTTCATAAGCAATAGTATTTTCTATACAGCTGCTATATCCCACCTCTGCAAACTCTCTTCTTATAAACACTTTGTTTGATAGTCTTTCTTCTTTCACTGTCTCATGCTTGGGGCAGCGCTTGTTGCTTTTTATGTTTTGGGCAGAAAGAGAGAGATTAAGAAAATATGGGGACTGCATGAAAATAGATTTTGCTGTGCAGTGTTATTTGTCACTCTTCACCCAAAGCAGCAATGGTATAGAAAATGTTAACTGTCTGGAAAATGTTTTCCCACCTCTTAACAAAAGGTGCTTATGATGCATGATCTGTCAGTAAGTCAGATTTTGGTGTAAAAAAGATCATACAGAACTCAAACATTTTTATTCAGAAGCCCAAGTAATGAATCTTCATAGCTAGAGTCAGCTAGCTGCTTTCCTTTACACAATCAACTTCATATTGGAGCTACACCAATGATCATATACCATATATTCCTCTGTAAAATCATTGCCTGTGGGGAGTTTTAATAAAGGATGTTCAGTTAAGATTTCTGAACCACAAAGGCAAAAAGAAACACATTATAATGAAAATAAATCCAAGTCTCCAGGTTTGGCCAAAAGCAAACATTTCAGCCAATCATAAATTTTGCAGGTTCCAGTCAGTATTTGCATGTACTCATTCCTCTTAAC
This sequence comes from Piaya cayana, assembly GCA_013389865.1. NCBI lineage: Eukaryota > Metazoa > Chordata > Aves > Cuculiformes > Coccyzidae > Piaya > Piaya cayana. The sequence goes on along the minus strand of WAAB01001651.1, from coordinate 89,950 downwards.
TGTTATTGCTATAGTTGAAAATGTTATTAAAGGTGATGTTGAATGAAAGCATTTGTTGATTCTTCTCCATAATCTCTCAGGATTCTCTTGACAGAGGACTCTGGCTTTGTAAAGATGCAGTGGATTGACAATGTTCTTGCCATCTCCCTGCAATCTCTCCTAAAGCAAAGGGACTTGCAGACCAATATGTTGGGGGAGATCCAGCAGCAGTTCTCAGGCAAGAAGACTGTGCTGGTTGCCTGTGGTCCTGCACTGCCCTTCCAGGATGGGGTGGGCTGGGATGATGCAGGTGATCTGGTACTCACTACTGGGTCGCTTTTTTCATAACTGGAGGTCTGGATTTTCCAGCAGCTCCTGGACCAGAACAGTTTCTTCATTGCTATGGGACAAGGCAGATGAGTTGCATATGAGTTGTTCAAGCACAATGCACAACTCACAAACTGTCCACCCTTGACCTAAATTTACAGTCTTAATGAACTCCCCTCATGACTTTTCACTACTTTACATAGTGTTAAACAAGTGGAGATTTTAATTTAAAGCCATTGGCATACGTGTTGGAAATCTGTTAGAGAGACTGACATAAATTGATAAATGTTACATCTGTGCTCACATTATCAAATTCCATCTCTAAAGACAAATTCAGATTTGTCCATAGACACTGAAAATCTATTAATCCAATTTTGTTGCTGGTCACTGACACAACCAACAGGCAAACAGGAGGACACTGACATAACCAGGACCTATTCTGCTCAAAGATTTAAGACTGAAAAAACCTGCTTTCAGTCCAAACAAGAGCTGTATATGGGTGCCAAGAAAAGCAAAGGAGAACTGGACTGGTGACTCTCTTAGTTGTCCAGTTTGGAAGATGTGCAGCCACATCACTGACCAGCTAAGCTTTCACAGAGGTCATTTTGGTATATCCAAGGAGAAAGGATTACAATAATCCATACAGAAACCCAAAACTTGGATTACAAGGACTTGGTTCCTCTCCAAAGCTGTATTTGTTTGCTATCCGTGGGAATCCCTTTCAGGGACTATACTAAACATCCAAGAACAGAGGAAGACCTGAGACTGAATTCATGTAAGCTAAGCAAATTATGACAACGGTCCACCTATGAGGTTATACAACTTTTTCCTCTCATCAAAGTGAGTGTCCCCTATTTAAGAAGTTACAACTTTTTTTTTTTTGCCTTAAACCAGGTCCTTTTCATCTCAAATTCTGTTTTTCACTGAATTAAAGGATCATTCATGTTTGACATTTGAGACACCATAAATAGACTTTATCTTCCGTGACACAGTATTACATACATACTCACTGAAATGAAGAAACGTAGCATTCAACAGAAGTCTTCCAGGTGAGAGGTAATAGGCAGAGGGAGCTCATAAGAAACATCCCCAGACTTATCAGAGAGAAAGGAAGAAGGAATTTTGAAATTGATGAGATCTCTCCACTCTCCCAACATTCTCAGAGAAATCAGCTGCATCAAATGCAGTGTAAGCTAAAAGAATAAGCTGCATCAAATGCAATGTAAGACAAAAAGCACCAAAGATCCTTGTACTGGTATCCAGAAACAGATCACCCCTCTGTGGCAAAGGGTTCTCTTGCTCTCTGCCTAAAACAGCATGAAAATTCAGTGAAGCTCTAACATTGTAAACCTGTCCTGCCACCAGTTCCACATGTCCAATGCGAAACAAGATGCAGCTGGGGCTCTGGAGGGCACTGATGTCAAAGCAATGCCTTCTTAGTCAGAAGTGGGGACAATTGATAATAAACTGGGCAGATCAAAAAAGCAAAAAGAAAACAAGAAAGCTCACTGATAGTTTCAAGGCTACTGCCTGATCTGAAGAGGCTGAGTTTCTGTTTTAACATCATTTTTCTGTGAAGCTGAGAAAGCCTGAGGCTAATTTCAAAAGCAGAAAATCTTAATACAGTAGCTAAAAGAAATGTGCCAGTAAAACAAGGTCTTGAAGGAGTAGTAGACATCCAAGGTTTCAAAGTGACAGAGAGAGTTCACAAGCCCAACAAGACAATGCATTCCCCAGCCATTGAATTATGGTATCTTTATTCGTCAGCATTTCTCATTATCTTCTCTGTCTGGAGTTTGAAACTAAACTGCAAAGCTTAAAGCAGTGACTACATCTCTGTACATTTAGTCTCTTGTTTATTAAAAGACTTTCATGAACCAGATCTGCAAGCACAAGAATTTTTATTGAAAGCTAAAGCCTGGATATCTTTCCTATGACTTTGTAGATTTGACTCCTAGAAAAGTGAAGGGCCCATGAACAACAGTAATTTTCAACTTCTGTGCTTAGAAAAGTGCTAAAAATGGATCAGCATTAAAGTTTTTCCAAGGTTTGTTAACCTTGTTTGCTCAACAGCTGCTCTTTTTTCATTTTAAGGCTGAAAAGGAGCTGTAATGGCCTTGGCATTGCCAGAATTTGGGGAACGATGTTCGAAAACCTTCAGACCAATTTTCCTCTCAGTGAAGGATGATTGGCAAATGTTGGTAGTCTGAGGACATTTGCATTTTTCAATGATGAATGCCACAAACGTACAGTAAATAGGGCTGCTGTGAAATTTAATGGCTGCTTTAGATGCTTCATTTCTTATTAGAAAAGGTCACCCATTGTCCTAGCTCTCATGATTAATGTGAGCTCCTGTTTCTTTATGGGATATTTCTACAATATGTGCTTTGCAAGTGATTATTTGTTGGTCATTTCAGACTATACCAAGGTTTATTACTCAGTGTGAATTTAGATTTGTTGTTGAATACAAGCATTCTTCCAGCATGTTTATGAAAGCTGCCCTACTGGGAAGAGGTTTGTGTCTGGGGCCTAAACAACACTTGTAGCCCAATTTACTCCAGCAGGGTGGCTGAAATTCATGCTTGCAGTGCCATTTAAAATAAACAAATAACTAAATCCATGCAGCATTTCTTTACCTGCTTTCTGTGAATCTGAAACAAGATTTCTTATTTTTTTAATCACTGTTATTTTCCTAAGGTCTGGGCAGCTTAATGCCATCCATGCAAGCAGGAAACATTAATAAGTTCTAATTTCCTCATTCAAAGTTTTTATCTAGTACCTATGAGCTCAGGTCTTTACAATAAGTCTTGGTTTTGGGACACTGAGCAATGAAATACAGACTTTTCTTCTAGCAAAAAGGGACAAATGCCTTTGAATAACACCAAGGACAGACACATGAGACAAACATGAGACACATGAGACAGACACAAAGAAAAGTCACATTTGATATAGGAACTCCATTTTGATTTAGGAACCCTCAATCAGGTACTGTACAATTGTGGTTCATAATTAATCTTAAATTTAGGCTCAATGTCCTTTACTCAGAAACCCATCATTGGACAGCCAAATGGAACTGTATGTCAGGCAAAAATAGAAAAGTATAATGAAATGAGATCTTTAAAATGACTACATTTCCCAAACAAACCTTATCATTTCAGTAATTTAAGTTGTTCCAGGTAAGACTTACCTTACCCACAGTGCATCAGTCCATATTTTTTATAAGTATTTCCCCTTCATTTCACAAGTTTTTACAGAAGGAAGGCATTAAACAAAGCTTAAACAACTAAGTTAAATACCTACCACAGAAGTTATACTGTGTATATGAGGCATATGCAATAGCATCATATCTGTAAGAAAAAATGTACCAATTTTATGACAAGTTATTGTCACTGGCAGGCTTTGCTTTCAAACTGCTGAATTGTTAATAGTTGTGCCAAACCCATGAGGTTGGTTGGCAAAGTCTCATGGGAGAGAGTACTTGAGGGCAAGGGAGCCCATCAGGGTTGGGAGTTCTTCAAAAAGGAAATCCTAGCAGCTCAGGAGAAAACCATCCCCATATTATGGAAAAAAAAAAAAAA
>WAAB01001651.1:66755-85043 GCA_013389865.1 Piaya cayana | reverse complement strand
CAGAAACGGTGTGACCAGCAGGTCCAGGGAGGTTATTCTCCCTCTGTACTCAGCACTGGTGAGACCACATCTCGAATCCTGTGTTCATTTCTGGGCCCCTCAACACAAGAAGGATGTTGAGGCACTGGAGTGAGTCCAGAGAAGAACAACAAAGCTGGTGAAGGGACTGGAGAACAGGCCTTGTGAGGAATGTCTGAGAGAGCTGTGGTTGCTTAGCTTGGAGAAGAGGAGGCTGAGAGGGGACCTCATTGCTCTCTACATCTACCTGAAGGGAGGTTGTGGAGAGAAGGGAGCTGGCCTTCTCTACCTAGTGACAGGGGACAGGACAAGAGGGAATGGTCTCAAGCTCCACCAGGGGAAATTGAGGCTGTACATTAGGAAAACATTTTTCACTGAAAGGGTCATTGGTCACTGGAATGGTCTGCCCAGGGAGGTGGTTGATTCACCTTCCCTGGAGGTGTTTAAGACACAGGTGGACGAGGTGCTAAGGGGCATAGTTTAGTGTTTGATAGGAATGGTTGGACTCGATGATCCGGTGGGTCTCTTTCAACCTGGTTGTTCTATGATTCTATGTTTCTATGACTCCTAAATGGTAGGCATTTATATGACAATTTTCAGATTATTGGGAAATAAAAATAGAAACATGGATTATACGTATTTCATATATTCTGAGTTTCAGCCTAAGAATCTGCACCTTGATTTTGCATCTGGGTTTTGAGCTCCAAGCTTTGTTTTGTCTCCATTTATTTCTGTAGCTTCCCCTACACTCAGTCCAGTCCAAGCATTAAAGCTAAAGAAATTACTGTCAGCGATTGAAGGGTTTTACACGGTATTGTACAAAGTTTTACAATTATGTCTTCCATTAAAATAAGATCAACTTATGTTGGTATTCTAAACTGCTAAAATGGATAGCAATTATTTATCACAATTGAAAGGCATTAAGAACTTGTCAGAATCAAATCAATTCTTGGTTAAATAAGGTACATTAATAATTGCTTGTTGATGAAACTAATATGGATTTTATTTTAAACTGAAAGAAAAAGAAAATATTCATCAACTGTGCCATTTTTATGGAGTTATTCAGAGAATGAATTATTGGTTATAGGAACAAGATGAGTGAATAGACTGTAGATGTTTAGGTACTTGTCAAATTAAGAAGTATAATTACAATTAAATGCAAAATTGCAATGAAAATGGGTGCAGTGGCTGACAGTTCATTGCCAGTGAAGAACAGGTACAAAGGGTGTGAAGTCATTGTACAGCATCAGGTAAAATAAGAAAGAATTCAGTTGAGAGTCCTGCATTATTCAGAAACAAATGATTCTCAAAGGCTAATATAAAAACATTATAAAAAGATACTTCCCTTCCCCTATCTTCCATATTTCTGGGAGAAAGTCACCATTCACAACTGGTTCCCAAGGTGGTAGGCCCGGTGCCAATACAGAGTTTCTGGTGTTTATACAGAAAGTTGTAAAGGGATGGGAGGAGAACACAGAGGTTGGGTAGTCACCTGCTCTGGAGCTTTGTTTTGGTACTGCAGTGATCTGATGAATAGATAAGATATAATTACATAGCTGTAGGTCTGCATGCACTGACTTGGATTAATTTTGGGGTAAGTGTTGTCATGGTTTTTAATTATATGTGAGGATATTATAGTATTAAGTATGGTATGGTATTAAGTAATTTGTCTTCAAAAGTTTCCTTTCTGTCAAAGACCATATTCTCTTTATTTTGTGCTATCTGTTGGCAGTCATGATCTGTTTCTGTGAGATAACCTCTTCAGTTAATTTCATTTTTCAGCAGTGCTTATTAATAGTCATACAATGATATGACTTAGGCAAAAGCAAAATGATATAATAAACGGTTTGTCTCAGGTTCACCATATATACAGCGCTGTGTAGCAAGCATAACTTTTTATCAGTGGCTATGCAAAAAATGATCCCACTGTATAACATTTGATCTGGAATGTTTTCATGGGGCTGCTCAGAATGTTGTACAGATTGCTCTTTGAAAGGTCATACATACATGTGTATTGATTTAATATTTAAAGATGCTTTCAGCAATCAAGACGTACAGGATTTTGTAAAAAATCTTTTAAAAGCTCCATATGGATTTCTTTTATAACTGCAAGTTCTGCTAGCTAAATTAAAATTGGGATTTTATTCTAATTATGTATTTGCCCTTTAAGAAATATTGAGCATTGGGAAGAAATTCAAGCTCATTTTTGTTTTGAAAAGGAGTCTTAGTAGTTAGACTACAATTATAATTCTACTTTTGGTCACTGACCCCCTGATAGAATTAAGTGGGTAATATATTGCTGTAAAGTATTTACACCACAAATAACATGTTATATTCCAATGTATTTCAGACAACAGAATTCAGATTTTTTAAAGCTGGCTATACAGATACATAACTGCATTTATTTGAAAATTTAAGATGTTTTCATGCAAGTTTACCATATAATAAGAAAGACTTGAAATTTTCATTTGCACAAATACTGTCAAAATGAGATAGTAGATGCTTGTCAGTTACAAGTAAATAAATCCTAATCCTTTAGGGGAAAATGGGCATTGGATTATCCAGTGCAATAGCTCACTTGTCAGCCTTTCGGATAAACGGATGATTAAGGAAAAGCACTTGGTAATGCGTGATTTAACCCTACTGATTTCATTATAATCATCTGAATGAGGCATGTATGACTTAAGAACCATGAACCTCTGAACTGTAAGAGGAGACACACATCGTCCCCAAATAGACACCCTGTTAATTCCTTATAGGTTTGTTGTGTAGGAAAATGCTAATTTCTAGAGTCTAAAGAAGTGTGACTTCAGGTCAAGGGAGGTGATTCTTGTCCTCTACTGTACACTGGTGAGACCTCACCTGGAGTACTATGTTCAGTTCTAGAGTGCTCAGCTCAGGAAGGACATTGACCTGCTAGAGCAAGTCCAGATGAGGGCCTCAAAGATAATCAGACGGCTAAGAGCACTGCCTATATGAAGACAGGTTGAGAGAGCTGGGCTTGTTAAACCTAGAGAAGAGAAGGCTCCAGGGAGACCTCATAGCAGACTTTCAGCAATTAAAGGGGGCCTACAAGAAAGATGGGAAGGGGTCTTTATCAAGGAGTGCAGTGACAGAACATAGACTAACGGTTTTAAACTGAAAAGGGAAGACTTAGATTAGATATTAGGGAAAAAATTTTTTTTCAGTGAGGATGGTGAGGCACTGGAACATGTTTCCCAGAGAAGTAGTGAATGACCCATCCCTGGAGATGTTCAAGACCGGTTTGGATGAGACTTTGAGCAACTTGATTTAGGGAAAGGTGTCCCTGCCCACAGCAGAATGGTTGGAACTAGAAGATCTTTAAGGTCTCTTACAATCGAAACCATTTTATGATCTGAAGATTCTGTGACTTCTTTGCTATAGCAGTAGTAACATCATTTAATTTGTGATGCTTGGTCCTCCAAACCTGGTCCACCACTCTGACTAAAGTGACAACACATTATGTGGGAAAACCACATGCCTAGAAACAAGGTACACAAAAAGCTACTATTCAGCTCAAACTACCTCCACAAAATCTTCTCCCTAAAAATCCAGAATCAAATCCCATCTTATTTCTCTCTTGCTAGCTGATGTTGTTCACATAGCTGTTGCAAGAGTGTACCAGGATTCTTCCATACCTCTCAGAAGAGGAAGAAAATTTAGATACTACTCAGGTTTGGGCATGAACTAGCCTCTGGGCTGTGCAACTACATCTTCTATATGTTCTGGTCATGCTCAAAAGCAGATTCTTTTGTGTGGGGAGCCTGCAGTAGCCTAGGTATAGTGCGGCTGGGTGGCAGCTCAGCTACAGACCTGAGGATCGCAGTTCTTCATTGGTAACATAAACTGTACTTCAGTCACTTCTGGGACGTGTGCCTAAGTTTCTTTCTGGCATTTTCTGGCTAACATATAGAAGGATGTGGAAGTAAATATCCTTCCTGCATCTAACCCACCGACTGATCTCACAGCTCACTCCTATCTCCACATCCATGGATGAAAACTACCATCTCTCAGGGTGTGCATCTTCCTAAGACAGATGTTTCAGGGCTAGAGAAGAGAACATACACATGGATATGTCTTTTGAGGTATATCTCCTGTGGGGTAAAATCTAGGCCAAAAGCATATCTTATTTCCTTCCTCTATGTGCCCTCTTAGTACTTTCAAAACCTGTCTACCTTCCCTACTTTTTATGGCTGTTTTTCATACAACTTTTAATTAACAATAACTTTTCACATTAAAATTTAATTAATTTTTTCCCCATAGTGAATAATTGGTCAACATTTCACAGTAAGTCTTATTAAAATCCAATGTAATTACTCTCTACACATCCTGAGAATATTACAAACACTTGGTTCTTATGGTCACAATGATTAAAGAATTGAATTTGCTGAATATTATTGTTAGAGCTTACACATCCACAAAATCAAATGTATTGTTCCTTTGTGACAGACTTGTAAAAACCACACTTTACCCAGCCAAGATACTCCACTAAATCCTTTCTAAGAGACTGGAATTGGAAAAGAATGTGGAGCTTGTAGGAAAATTTGTGGATTCTTTTTTTGTTCTCCTTGCTTGGATAGGTGATTGCATTCTCTCCTGTCTGTCTCACTGGGTTTTCCACCAGGGATTTACAAAACTCACTGTATAAAGAAGGAAATAACAAAATAATTAATGACCCATGGATTCCTGCCAATTCTCAAGAGGTTATTTACCTAGGACTTTCAAGTATTTCATAATTATTTGATGCTACTGACTGCTTTTGCCAAGTCCACATATTTCTGTATGTCTGCTGCAGACTACACAAACACATTCCAGGGCTCCAATTATGCACCAGTTCAGCCCAACCCACAGCTCTTCCACTCAATTTATGATGCTCACAGGCATTCCTTAGAACCCAGAGTGCACTGCACCAGTTATCACATACCTGCCACTTCTCAAGTATCAAAGGCTCATTTTGCCTTCTTTGTCCCTCTTCACTCTCTATACTCACACATAAATAATTCCTGTTTTACTGGTGCACAAACAAAATACAAGATTCTTGCTGTGATGCTTCACTGAGGTAATTTCATAATGAGTTTAGAAAATAAACAGGTAGAAAATTAATTATTTAAAATGCAGAAATCTCTAGTCTATGTTCATAAGAGCTGGCCTACATTTACAAAGTGAAAGCCCTGTTTAGCAGAACTAGATTAAATGCTCAAGAGATTTTGGTTTCTTGATAGATTTTGAGACAGAAAGACTCCCAACACTACTGAGTGAGGATCAGTGCCTTCCTGAAGATTGGATTTCTCTTGCTTTCTTTATAAATCACAAGTGTTGCAGACCATTCACATCCACCCACCAGCCTGTGGGTATTAACAGTAAACTCTGCCCTCCATTCCAGATAGGCTTGATTTTGATTGACTGTGACATCCTTCATATCAGTAAAGGTGCCCCTTTGGGTGTTACTGCAGGTAATCAGGACAACTGAAACCTAGTTTAACAGAAATGAGGATATACAATCTGTATCCTTTCTCAATATACTAGCAAGTCTCAAATCTATTCACAGTCTATCTATACTGACAATAACAACATATTATATTTTTAAAAGTAGTCTGATAGGGAAAAAGCAAATATGTCAAGACTGTCATAATGAAAGAAGAAGGGAACTAAGAGATGTTTCCCTTGCAGTACTAGTCACTAGCTTCAAAATTCAACTTCAAGGATTTAGCTGGAAAACAATAACAAAAGCTTCAAAATTTTTAGTCCATTAATGGAGGAATTGCACTAGAATTGCTGGCAATTCCTTGTATATGCAGAGCTTCCCATGAACTAGGTGTTTATTTTAAAGAAAGGGAAGATAACTTTCCAGGTTTTGCCTAGCTGCCATTATCAATAGCCAGATTCCCTAGGACAAAATTACAGTGCGTGTATGAAAAAATGCCTAAAAAGATGAGGGGAAAATAAAACAAAATCCAAAAAGGAACTGCAAAGTCACACTGCTGCAAGACTTTCTTCCAGTCAAGATCTTGCAGAGGAAAATGTACAAAGCCAGCTACCAGGGAAACTATTACTCTCAAAGTTGAGAGCTTTTTTGTTGTTGTTTTCCTTCCAACCAAAACTTTGGCTACCACCTATTGACATAGCAGTGTAATCAGGAGATGTATTTGGACAGAGCACAAAGAGGCAGAAATGCAAAAGGGGAGGNCCACCTATTGACATAGCAGTGTAAATGCTATGAAATGCAAAAGGGGAGAACAAGAACAGTTCATGATACCAGGACAACTTTGCACATTGATGCTTTTCAGATCAAGCAAAATTGTGGAGAGGACAAGCAGCTGAAAAGGGGGCTATATTAAATATCACTTAAAAATCAGTTGCTAACAGAATCTTTAACTTATTCGGCACTTCTTTCTTATTGCCTTCTAGTATTGTTTATTTCCTCTAAATCTAAATGTTGACTCACATGTTGGTAGGATTTTTTACTTGCAAAAGGACGTATGATGGCTTCCTAAATCACAACTAAGATCTAGCACCCACATTTGCTGACAAACAGAAGCAAAACTTGTGCTTCAAGGACAGACAGAAAGTGAGACAACAAAAGCCATGTGAAATTTGTTAAGAACAACAGCAACAGTCTGTGTGGCTGAGGCAAGAGTTTTAAAATGTTTTGCTGTTTGTGTGAGCTCACAGCAATGTTTTTAGTTTTTAAACTTAGAAAGCAAAATTACACCCTTTGGAAGGACATTGAGCCCACAGTAAACTTTCTGATGCAGAAATCCTGCTCTTCCAAACCTGCAATGCCAGATTAGACTCACATACTGTAAGAAAAAACATTCCAGCTGATTAGGTCCTCCATCATGTGCTTTTTAGCACATCAACACTTTCTTCCTTAAAAATACTTCTGTAGTTAATTTTAATGCCTGCCACATAAAGTATTAACAGACCTTGAAATGGTGCTAGCACAGCCAGTTGTAAGCTACACTATTTTACTGTTAAATACTAAGAGTAAATGTGAAAAGAGAATTGGAACTGGCCTGGCTCAGTATTGTTTAATACTGAGTTTAGACCCTCTCTTTCACAGCATGCGAAATTGCCTTCTCTTTTGTGTTAGTCTTCCCTTGTGTTCTCTTCCTGTAGCCTGATGAAACAGATGTTTTTATAATATACTCAGAAGGACCACTTTTCAGAGAGAAATAAATGACAGTGATGGAAACTGCAGAACATATATAAGTTGGCTATTGCTGTATTGTCATGACAATGATTATTCCTTATGAAACCTCCACTACGGTTTGTCAGATTTGTACCTAGGCAGCTGTGGAAACATACAAGAAGCCTAGACAGATTTTTCATTTCCTGCCATCTCAAAAAAAACAAAGCAGCATGTCTCAGAGAAGGAAGGGTACAATATAAAGATGTGGTAAAGCTTAGAAAGTGTGTTCAACGTTATGGCATTCTACATGAGGGAGAAGCTCTAGAGGCTTGTTCTCCAAGACAGTTAGGCTGAGCATCGCTCACTGCTTCGCTGAGGGAGCCCCTCTTTTAAAATTTGCAAGCTGGAGAGATGGAGTAATTTCAGCATACAAAGTCCCAGAGCATGTCCTTCTTCATGTGGTAGCAGCTATTGCTCATTCCAGATTCACAACACAGCTCAGACCACCTCCCGCTCCTTGTTTCACTGGCTGGAAATACTGGTTACATGCAGCTGGTCAGCAAGTGCCTTGAGCACTTGGTTATTCTCATTTCCTTTCTGAGCCTTCCCCAGTAATCTCACTGTTGCTCTGATTGTATGTCTGTCGAAGATTAGCAAATTGAGACAAGCTAAATGCATCTTCTTTAAGGCAGATATAAGAATTTCACTGCAGTGTCATCATCCCTATTTTCAACCCTAAGGCAACAACCCAAGAACAAAAGCACAAGAAGAATCAGGAGGAAGGGAAAAAGTGATCACTATTGGACTACAAACTCCGTTAACTCCCCAATTTCCCAGTTTCCAACACAGATCTGTGTGATTCTCTACCCCAAATCCCACTTAACGTATATAAAGAATACCCACCTACTCACAAAAGAATAAGCTTTTTACTAATGCAGCTTGATAAAATACCAAATAGTAATTTTTGGTGTTCTTTTTCCCAAAGGACAGAAGTTTCTCAGAGGCCTATCTGAACATGTTTCCTAAGGAACTACAGATATTCATGAATCCTAACACCATCACTTCTCCTCTAAGACATGCGTAGTATGTTGTATATAAAAAATATAAAAAATCACTTAGTAACCGAATAAAAACAAGATACACCACTGTCCATGCTTCTCTGCAGAAGAACAAAGCAAATAGATGATAGGTGGTAGACACATCTCTTGGGCAATACAGGAAGTTACTCAGAAGCTATGGTGTTAATTAAATATTACACTCTGTGGAACAGGAAATAGGATTAGAAGTGATGATTTAGGGTGGTTGGATATTTTTTTCTGGAAATTGTAATCATGCTCCGAGTGTTGAATGCATTAAACAGCTTCAATTTTCACTTCATTTGTGTTGACTACACATCTGAAACTCTACTGATATGCCATTATTTTATATTTCTTTATTTCAGGACAGGTGCCAGAAAATCTAAATAAAACAGCCCGGATGATTGTAAGACATCCTAAGGTATCACTGGGCTACTGCGCATTTGCCACTTTATTTTATGAAGACACTGCAATACAACATTCTGTCATCCAGAGCAGCAAAACCCTCATTGCATGCTGCAATAATCTAAGCTCATCTGTTTATTTTTAGATTTAATACATTTCCCCCCTCCCTTTTTTCTTCACTCTGCTTCCTCTCTTTTGTCATGGTGAGTGGCTATGCTAGTAATTTAGTTTGGTTGTTTCACTTCACAGATCTGTTCCTATTGGGCTGTGTTCCCTCATATATCAGCAGTACCCAATATCAATAGTTAGATTTGTCCCAGCTCCTTTATTGAGCTTACCCTGATATTCTGTGGCAAATTATTATTCTATAATGGACTGCTTATTTATTTTTCATGTCTGTTCAATCTGTCATAGACCTTGCCTACCTTGTTTTTGTGGGAGACCCTAATATTAGTGGTATTGCTTTACATATTATACCCACATATGTTACAGACTATAAAGCAGTCATAACAAATATGCCAGTGAAAGCTGTTCTCCAATTAGCCTTTTTTTTTTTCTTCTAAATAAGTTTATTTTCTGGACAAGAAAAAGGCATTAAGGATGTTTTTACTCAAGCAAGAAAACAAGTGAGCAAGAGGTTGGATCAGAAAAAATAGACAACTGATAAAGTGAGGCAGAAGACTCCAGATAAATTGCAGAATAATTGCTGTCAATAATTTGTTATTCAATTTATTGTTGCCAATCTGGTGAGTTTTCATTGTATAAAATTGAAGTAAGAGATTACTGTTGGGAATTACAAGAAGGAAGAGAGTAATGATAATATCCAGCTATCCAGGCTGTATTAGCAAAAATATAAAGACAGGCTGCATTACCAAACAACTGACAGTAGAATTGCATTAGATGATTATACTAAGATCATGACAGGAGAAAAAAAATGCCCTGAATCAATCCTATATACCTGTCTACCCAACTGGAGGCTAAGTAGTGACAGATGTAGGGCAAGAAGACATCAGTCTTCCTCAGCATTTCCCAAGCTGCAAAAGTACCAACCCAATCACAGAGAGCAAATATGGTATTTCTGAATTGGAAAGCAGCTAGGAGAAGCTCTACATCCCAGTCCATTGCATGCATATTTTAAAACTAAGAACTGAAGAAAGAAAGTAAGGTAGCACTGTTAGGAAAGGGAGGAGTGGATTTTGACTGGTCTGTCCCACACGAGTATCACAACTAATTGAAAGACCAGCAGACTGACAGTATTTTTCTCGGTCATCACATGACATGCGCACGCAAGACAAGATCCAAAGCACTCTGGATCCAAGGAAGTCTTTCTGACCATCCAGGAGTACATGAACTTTAATATAGCTCTGCCATGAAAAAGTAAACGGAACCACCACCCTACTATCCCTTTTTTAAAGAAGAAAGGAGGCAAATAAACCTCTGTGTCCTTCACATCTGTGAAGCTGTGAAGAAGTTCTGTGTATCAGGCAGGTTATGAACACACTCTCCACCTGTGAGGAGGTAGATATTCTAACAGTGTCTCTCCCCACACAGACAGGTATTTTATGACAGCTGAAGCCCTTGTCTAGCCATGCCCACCTCCCCAGAATAAGTCACAAACCACTCCATGCAAGGAAGGAATGTTCGTATCACCTTCATGCAGAAGGGTAGTGGTATATGCATGGAAAATGGAAACTGAATTCTCATGGGTTAGTAGCACAGAGTAGGTTAAAACTCCCCAATTAAACCTCAGACTTCCATGGAAACTACTAATGTTCAACTCCCTCTTGTAATGATTCTGTAATTTTTAATTCAGAATGAGTAACAGATGAGGGCTACCAGACTCCTCCAACCTCTTTCTGCAGCAATTCATACAGCAACTGTAGAGTAACCTCAGTCTGTGTATGGAAATTTCCAATACCATCTTCAGTTTGGGCTCCATATTGTGCACCCACAGAAGAAAATCAGCAGAATAAGATGTAGGCTCAAGATTATTAAACTTTTTGCATAACATTCAGATAAGGTAAATAAGATTTGAGTGCAAAACCAGCTAAAAAGCCCTATATTCAGCCAAGTTACTAATGGCGTACCAGCTTTCAGCATTGCTGTTAATGGACTGGATAATGGGAAAGATAATGTTTCCTAATCTACAGGTTACATCAAAAGGATAAGAGAGAAAGGGAAGAAACAATGAAAATACTGACAAAGTGTAAACAGAAACTAAAAAATAGGACCCATTTGATTAAGGACAAGTAAATGTTTCCAAATTAGGCAGAAATGACAAAGTGACTCAGCTGCTGGATGAGGGAAAGGCTGTGGATGTGGTCTTCCTGGACTTCAGTAAAGCCTCTGACACAGTTTCTCACAGCATTCTGCTACAGAAACTGTCAGCCTCCGGCCTGGACAGGCACACACTCTCCTGGGTGGAAAACTGGTTGGATGTCCGGGCCCAGAGAGTGGTGGAAAATGGTGTTAAATCCAGCTGGAGGCCAGTGACAAGTGGGGTTCCCCAGGGCTCAGTGCTGGGTACAATTTTGTCCAATGTCTTTATAAATGACCTGGATGAAGTGCACATTTGCAGATGACACTA
Organism: Piaya cayana; assembly: GCA_013389865.1. Taxonomy (NCBI): domain Eukaryota; kingdom Metazoa; phylum Chordata; class Aves; order Cuculiformes; family Coccyzidae; genus Piaya; species Piaya cayana. The sequence goes on along the minus strand of WAAB01001651.1, from coordinate 73,804 downwards.
AACTAGGTGGAAGTGTGGATCTACTGGAGGGTAGGGATGCTCTGCAAAGGGATATGAATAGGCTGGACCACTGGGCAGAGTCCAATGGTGTGAGGTTTAACAAGGCCAAATGCCCGATCCTTCACCTGGGGCACAACAACCCTGTGCAGAGCTACAGACTAGGAGAAGTCTGTCTAGAAAGCTGCCTGGAGGAGAGAGACCTGAGGGTGTTGGTTGACAGCCGACTGACCATGAGGCAGCAGTGTGCCCAGGTGGCCAAGAAGGCCAATAGCATCCTGGCTGGTATCAGAAACCGTGTGACCAGCAGGTCCAGGGAGGTTATTGTCTCTCTGTACTTGGCACTGGTGAGACCACATGTTGAATCCTGTGTTCAGTTGTGGGCCCCTCAGCACAAGAAGGATGTTGAGGCTCTGGAGCGAGTCCAGAGAAGAGCAACAAAGCTGGTGAAGGGGTTGGAGAACAGGCCTTGTGAGGAATGACTGAGAGAGCTGGGGTTGCTTAGCCTGGAGAAGAGGAGGCTGAGAGGAGACCTCATTGCTCTCTATGACTACCTGAAAGTGACAGGGGACAGGACAAGGACAAGAGAGAATGGCCTCAAGCTCCGCCAGGGGAGATTTAGGCTAGAGATTAGGAGGAAGTCTTTCACAGAAAGGGTCATTGGGCATTGGAACAGGCTGCCCAGGGAGGTGGTAGATTCACCTTCCCTGAAGGTGTTTAAGGCACGGGTAGATGAGGTCCTGAGGGACATGGTTTATTGTTCGATAGGAATGTTTGGACTCAATGATCTGGTGGGTCTCTTCCAACCTGGTGATTCTATGATTCTATGATCACCTGCATAAACACAGCTGGTGAACATCTGGATAGGTAGGAGTTCTGCAGAAAAGAACTTGTGTGTCACATAAGTAAATAATGCCAGGCTGTTGAAAAAAACCCAAAGGTAGGCAGCAGCTTATTTCACTTCATAAACAGGAGCCAAACCTGCAAGAAAATGACATTTCTCTTTTCTTTCAGTTGTAAAGATTCAGGTAAAATATCATGTTCATTTTTAGGTACTGTGTAAGAAAAGGGTCAGTGAAGAGAGAAAAAAGAACAAAAGTGAATATTAATAGACCTGACTTGAAACACAACAGATTTGGCACAAAAACAATAGAGAAAAAAATTCTAGTGGTAAGTATGGCAAGACACAGGAATAGATTGCCTGGGAAGCCTCTCAAAATAGGTTAGCATCTGCTAGTTAATGATGTAAGTATAGTTGATCCTGCTGTGGGTAAAAAGATAGATGGGATGATCTCTTGATACTCTAATTTTTTTTACAAAACATAGTATTAAATATACATTTAAGCAGAAGTGAAAAAAAGCTACTGGCTTCTAATGATCATGTTAAATTGAATGGCTTAAACTAAAAAAAGAAAAAAGGAAGTGTTTCATATCTTAGCCTCCTACAACATTTTTATAGTTCTTATTATTTAAAGGGGGGAAAAGACTTGTGCATTATGAGATGTTAACATTTAAATGACCCTGCCTGTGAACTAAAGCTTCCATCTTCTAGGAAATAAGCAGTGTCCTCTCTTCGACTACTTATGTTTGGATGGAGACAAATTATCTGTAGCCTCACAGTAAAAGAAAGTCAATGTAATACAGAGAGTAGTGGAGGAATAAGTGTTAAAGGAACTTATATCACTTTTTCCTTCACCTTTTTTTTTCAGATAGAGAAAGGGTTTGTTGTGTGTATGTGCATGTATGTGCCTGCAAACACATGTAGTATTTCTTCATAGGTACCCATTCACGGCTATGTTCACAATGTATCAAAGTCATGTTTTCCTTTGTGGTGGATTCTTTTCTTTGAAATGATGGTTTTGCATCATCACAGTGTTTTTAAGTAGCTAATCCTAGTCTGAGTGTGATGTTTCCAGTACCAGCCTTTCATCCACACAGGCAGAGGATACTTTTATAGGCACTACTGTAAATGGTTCTTTGCACTCAGTTACAATCCAAGCAAAACACTCATTGAGCATACAGGTGGTCTTATTTTGAACCTTCTTCCTTCAACCCAAGCCAAATAAATCCTTAGCAATTGCTATATCCAGGACAAGTTTTCATCTTCAGTTTGTTGTGTGATATTATTGTACTAGAAAAACATAGGGAGAATATTTGGATAACAGATTATACTTTCCAAATGGGGGTAATTCAAAAAGTTGAAAGGATTTTGCTCATTGTTATGTCCAGTAAACAGAATATCACCTTTGAGCACAGCCAAGAATGGAAATGTTCAGCTGAAAGGGTAAACATGTTAGTGAGTTATGAATATGAAGAAATGAAATGATATTGTTTTGCTATAAAGATTCAAAATAATCACCAAAATGGCACTAAGCAAACCTCAGATCTTCCAGTCACATGCAGTTCTCAACACTTCTGCCATTAGGACTAAAAAAGGACTAAAAAATCTCTCTTTTAGAGAGATTCCAAAAATCCTTTAAGGACTCATATACAGCAATCCAATACTGCTATGGAGTGAAGCCACAGTTTCGGAAGTGCACAAACTGTAGGTGCCAATTTTTTTGAATACTTAACTGAAAACTGAAGTTATAAACCAAATAATGTCAGAAGTTACCACAGGGGTACCTGGAAGAACATTCTGTTACTGTGACACATTCCTACAGGCTCCAGAGCCATGGCAGGTTATGTCCTCAACTCATGTCAAGGATCACTTGAATAATAAAATTGTCTAGCTAGCAGATCCTTTAAATGTCCCCCAGCCCTTCTGATGCCCATGATTTCGCACAAAGGAAACCTGAGCTGGGGTGAAGATCCTGCAAAGCCACATTACTGATACTGTCTACTGTCTACAGCCACTAGTTGATAAAGTCTTTAAAAATGGTGACTTTTTAATGCTCTTTTGGTGGAGGTTTACTCAGCAATAAACTGATGTTCACGTCCTACAGCTACCTTGCTCACTGCCACATTTGCTCAGGTTGGTTCCTCCCATGTGCACACTCATAGCCAGGGATGAGTTGGCTGAAAGGGACCTTTGGATGTCATCTAAAGATAGTGCCTACTCAAAACAGAACCCTTGTCCAAGCCTAGCTCAAGGTCATCTGTAGGTGATAAATTAAAATTTTTATACAGCTGCAATAATTTCCCTCTATTCATCTCTCTTCCTCTGCCTCAGCTGGGCCTCTAAGGTTGTCAGGAACTTCGTGAATACTCAGACCTGCAAAAACACTTCTGTACTGTGCACTGCAGGCTGCATGCAGGTTATCTCAGAGAAACTTGTGTGAATGCTCTAAAATTGTGAGAATACACCTCATTATTGGGTATGTATGAATGGCTGCTCAGGTATGCAGGAGAGAGTGGAAACTCACATTTGGACCTACAGGACTGTCAAAGTGACTTCTTAATAGACTGGCAGGATCTGTAAATATAATTCATTCATTTTATCAGCTTATTTGTTGGAGCTTGAATCTCTTTCTAATATGTTTACCTACTCCAAATTTTCAAAGGTCAGTTCGGCTTGTATGAATCATATTCATGATTCATAGAATTACAGTCCCCTGTAATGCTGCCAAAAAAACAAGCTGAAACACAGCATAACAGCCCCAGGACTAACATTCACTCTTTACAAGTTATTCTGGGGGTTATCTCTAATGCTGCATGAAGAAACCACTTCTATTGCTACCACAAGTAGGAGATTCAAATTCTGGTGAGCAAGCTCTCTCCAAGCTTGAGTGGCTGCTGTTGTTCATCCATTAACTGTAGGTCTTGCTTAAACTGTCTCTTCATGCTGACTGACTTTTGATTGCTTTGGCTGGGTGTAAAAGAGAGACTGTGTTGTTATCAGCAAACACCGTCCATCAGCTTATTTGTTGACTTAGTGCAGAAATTTACTGGCTTGGCGTTTTACTCCCTACACAGCCCTGCTAGTGCATCGCTCTATAAAACAAATGTTTTACTCCATATTCTCCCTTTTTATTGCCAAATCTCATTGTTACTCAAATGGTGTCCTAGTAAATGGTGACAGCAAGCAGCATACAGGCCATATATTTAATCCACAATATTTTGTTTCTTCATTTTCAGTTTACAGCTGCCTTTTTCAAGTGATGTATCTATCAATGTTTACCTTCGAACTAAAATATGTAACTGCCTGAAATTTTGCCACTAGATATGAAAGCCCTATAGTAAATATAGTCCCTTTGGATATGAAGTTTAATAAACTTGGTGCAATTGCTCTGTACCATTAAAGTTCAACATGAATATTGCCATATTTCTAGATATGGAGACATTTGTCTATTAACTGCCTGTTTAACATTAGGTATTAAAGACACTGCAGCCTAGTATTAAAGTAAGTAAATACCATTTTCCCCTCCTCAATATGGTAACCACAGAACATGCTGTTTTACTAGCCTACTATGGACAGCCTGCCTGTGCCCCACAGCCACCTGCCTGACCGCTGAGCATCCTACATCCCTGTGCAAGTGATAAGCACTGAAAAGGAGGGGGATCTGGCACTGAACCCTTTCTTATTACTACAAAACTCAGCTTTTTCTTGATCATAGCAGTCACCGCTTAGAATTACTTACCTTGCTTAAACATTTCTGCATTTTTTTTTACTTGTGATGTTGCACAGCACCCCATGTAACTTCAGTCTTCTAAGCATCTCCCACTTTTCCAGGTGTGCTACATGACTGGCTACGTGCAGAAGCCTTCCACAGGAGAGTGAAATGCAAGTGATTGTTCCTTGGAGAGATTTTTTCTTTCGTTCCCAATGGCCTTCTCAGGTGAACCACAGTGGAATTAGAATCAGTGTGGTGACATAATTGGAAAGCTTACTTTAACTTCTACATACTAAAGATTTTTCCCTATCTGCTTTCATGGAAATCAAAAAAGTCCTTAAATGGAGGACTTGGGCTGAAATTAGGATATCTCATGAGCATGAGGGCTGAGCAGAAATGAAAAGTCCAGATGCTGAAGGAGAGTTATTCTTAACGATTTTCAACAGGTCAAAGCTGAATGCTATAAACCATCATTTTTCTCTTTCTTGTCTTGGGGTGGGCTTGTTCTTGAGAGCCAAACTCCACATGATGACACCAAAACCTGGGTGTGACATACCCTTGTCTGGCTTTGAAACAGCTTGAGTTCTTTCTGTGGTGTTTATTTCTGTCAGTGTTACTCCTTCAAGCTCTCTTTACACACTTGTGGTGTTCCTCCCAATGCAGTTTGTTGGCAATTTATAGTGCTAATATTTAGCAATTACTTCAGCAGTAAGAAAGTATAGCATAATGAAAGATTTCTTCCCAGCTATGTTTAATGATAGGTAAGAGTACATTTCAGTATGCAAAGAGTATTGGAACAACAAAGCATGCCAGGACTACAGGCAAGAATTGGTTTAATCACATAGAACACTTTATATGAAGGAAAAGTCTACTAATACTTTGACAAAGTTAAGATAGCATTAAAGTAGAAATGCTGTCTTCAATAGAGGCAATCAGATCTATTAAAATCCTAAGTTATATAAATTAACATTTTCTACAGCAAAATGTCTGCTTTTAGACTGCTTCCATTTTGTTCTTCAGTCTGAAAATAAAAATTACCCCTAGATTGATTGAGAGCATTTCCAGTTTGAACCACATTACTGAGCAGACATTGATTTTATTAGTCGCATGGTGTTGTTCCCATTATCCAGCTGAGTGCACATTCAAGCTCCTTGAGCAACAGTGCTTGTTTGGGCAAAATATAACATTTGGTTTCCAAGGACACTTTTAAATAAATTGCTAAAATTGCTTTTCTGCAAATGTGGAGGACAAAATCCTTTTCACTTGAATGTTCACAAAAAGAGACAACAAACATAGTAAAGGCAAATGTTGTTTCGACCCAGCTCTACATTACAGTAAGTAAACAGAAAATGTTTTTGATGTCTCAAATCTGAGATTTCAAATATCTCTTCTTTCTGCATTAGGAGGCAAAGAAGACATTTCAAAATGGAACAAAGACGAGGCCAGTCTGAATGAATGTAACTGCGGCATGGAAAGCTCCTTCTCAAAGAAGGACAAATAGCATTTTTTAATTGCATTGCATACAGGTGGCTCAGTATATCAGGATAATTCTTCACTTTAGAGACTACACAAATTCAGCCTCTCTGGATTCAAAATTTTCATTCATCCAAGGGCAAAAGACCACTACTGCCATGCATTAGGAGTAAAGACCTCAAAACAGCAGCCACGTTACAAATACATTTTCTCCTTTAACTCTGAGTATCTCTAAGCCTTGCTGTTTACTAGATGAAACCTCTTCAGATACAAAGTAGACACCATTAATAAAATGTTATTCTTTGTCATCTGGTAAATCAGGAAAGTTCTGGCCAGATTAATCAATGGGGAGTAATCATTTCAAAATGTCTGTGCTTCTGACTGAATGCATGCATGTTGGAATAAATGTAAATGGATAATAAAAAAAAAATTCACATATTACTGACAAGTAATCACAGAAATCATTACCCTAATGGTTTATGAACTTTTTATGTTGGAGAGTGATATACAGTGGAAATATTATGATCAACAGCAGACTTTTTATACTGCACTTGACAAAATAAATTAGTGGAAATTATTAATGTAAAACACTTCAATTCTATGTACATTTTATGTTAACTACAAAGAAAATACAAGTGAAATTCTGTCCCTCAACATCTTAACTCCAAGTCTTCATCTATACTAGCATAACAGACTCTGTTGCTACACTGGATTAAAACCAGAACAGCTTCTCTAAAGTGAACACAGTTAAATCTTTCATAGAATCATAGAATCATAGAATCACCAGGTTGGAAGAGACCCATCAGATCATCGAGTCCAACTATCCCTATCAGTCACTAAACCATGTCCCTCAGGACCTCGTCCACCCGTAACTTAAACACCTCCAGGGAAGGCGAATCAACCACCTCCCTGGGCAGACCATTCCAGTGACCAATGACCCTTTCCATAAAAAACTTCCTCCTAATCTCTAACCTAAACCTCCCCTGGCGGAGCTTGAGGCCATTCCCCCTCATCCTGTCCCCTATC
>WAAB01001651.1:6116-46320 GCA_013389865.1 Piaya cayana | reverse complement strand
TTGCAGAGCCTCCCTACCCTCCAGAAGATCCACACTTCCACCCAGTTTAGTGTCATCTGCAAACTTGCTAAGGGTGCACTCAATGCCTTCATCCAGGTCATTGATAAAGACATTGGACAGGGCTGGACCCAGCAATTGTTCCCTGGGGAACCCCACTTGTCTCCAGCTGGATTTAACACCATTTTCCACCACTCTCTGGGCCCAGCCATCCAACCAGTTTTCCATCCAGAGAGTGTGCGCCTGTCCAGGCCAGAGGTTGACAGTTTCCTAAGTAGAATGCTGTGAGAAACTGTGTCAAAGGCTTTACTGAGGTCCAAGAAGACCACATCCACAGCCTTTCCCTCATCCTGCAACCAAGTCACTTGGTCATAGAAGGTGATCAGGTTAGTTTGACAAGACCTGCCTTTTGTGAACCTGTGTTGACTGGGCCCGATCACCCGGTTCTCTTGCAAGTGCTTCATGATAGCACTGAAGATCACCTGTTCCATGACTTTCCCTGAAACTGAGGTCAGACTGACAGGCCTCTAGTTCCCTGGATCTGCCTTGTGCCCCTTCTTATATATGGGCATGACATCAGCCAGCCTCCAGTCCAGTGGAACCTGCAGGTAGCAGTGCTCTTGGGATTTGTGCACATTGTTATCCCTGTACCATTTTTGATCCTCCTTTCTGCTGCCCTCATACCATCATTTCCCTATCACAGCTTACTTCCAAATAAATAGTTTCTCTTTTTTTCCCCTCCAGGGTTTCCAGTTTTTTGACATTTGTACCCAAATAAAGTATTACTGATACGGTTAACTAGGTGCTGGTGGTCTTGCAGGACTATGGCCAGAAAGGTACCTAGCACTCCTCAGATCAGTTATCTGTTTCTCATGTAATGTCCTCTTTGACGCTTGTGAAATCCATCCATCCATCCCACATAGTGCTGTCTCTAACTTCTGTCAGCTCCTCACGCAGTTATCTGTCACATCCAGCAATTTCTCATGTCATGTCCGTCCTTTTCCGCTGCACATCCCAACTGTCTGGTTTAACAGCAGGGAGGGACCAAGCTAGAGGTGCATACATTTCCCTGCAGCCCTAAAAATCAGGTCCGGAGACCTAGTGATCAAGTCACTTCTATCTTCCAAAGTGAAATGTGCTTTAGTGCACAAAAGATACTGTAAACTTTCATCCGGAGTTTCCTGACCAATTCTTCCCCAAGGGCACTCTCAAGGCAGTGCAGGGCAGTACATTTGGTTGTCTATTTTCAAGCCTAACTATTTTCCTACACCTAGTGCTTGAGTTTTTTACTAGCCTCTGATTCATTGCTCATTTTTCTGGGCCTTAACTGAGGCCATAAGCTGCACTGTTTGAAAGAATTACTTTCTGCCAACAAGTCTAACAGCAATGTGCTTGTGTGTAATGGGACACATGAAAATAGGAGGCCTTTCAGGTTTTGATTTTAACTAGCCTATGGAGCAGTCTGGCTGAAGTTTGGTTGCTCAGAGGCATGAATATAAAATGATGCTTCATTTTAAATTACTGAAAATGCAAGCCCTGTTTTTTCCTGCTGCCTTGCAATTTCTTCCCCTTATTTCATCTCTGGTTGTTCATTGGACCCCATAGCAGGCTGCCACAAGATGGAAAATATGGCAGGAAGCTCTTCAAAAACATTGTCAGCAACTCATTAATGCAAGCTCAGTTTAGGTTGTAGGCTCAATTAGTTTTTCACTTGAATCATGGTCAAAGATATCTCTTCAAAGTAAATATAATCTGGAAGACTGGGTTTTCAGTGCCCACTCTAACACCCATGTGTGAAGACAGTGGAGAAGCCAACTGCCCTTGATGTGGAAGATCCCTCTCATCTCATGGGACACTGGGATGGTACTTCCATAAAATCCAGTTCTTCTTGCATAGTCACTGTGCCTAGATTATTTTTTTTGTTGAAAGCAAACTAAGTTTCTCATCTTATTTTGGCTTTTCCATAAGCAGAACAGAAGTTCCACCTTTCTAAATAAACTCCAGCTTCCTTCCAGGTTTCTCTGGATAATTACATCAAAAATAAAAGCATTGCAGAGATGGGACAGTCATGTTTGAAAGGTCCTGATATATATATTTAACTTAGAACTATAAATATCTTTGTTGGAAAGCACATCAAAATAACATCTGAAAGAAGAAAACGTATTTTTAACACTGAAGAGGCAGAATGCTTTATACTAAAATTACAATATGTTGGCTTTGTTGACATTGTTTTCTTTCATTCACAAGGATGTGAAGCCCTTACCTCTTCTGTGGATGTCCAGACAGTACCTTTTTAGAGCATAAAACATTTTCTTTTTTAAATTTACATGACATCAACACAAACCCACTAACAGAATATAAGGGGATGAAAATAAAGGCTTCAAAATTAGCTTCTCTGGCATTGAAAGTGCATTATGGGTAGCAATTAGAAATTGCCTGCACTAACCATCAACCAAGTGAGCAGATTTAGCACATCACAGAAATTAATGAGTCTGCATGTAAAAGATGATATAAATTCTTTCTTCAGAACTACCTTCTTGCTTGTAGCACAGTCAACGCAATTTAACTTCTTGAGGCAACAGAAATGGTTTTCACTGAAATGTAAAGAGGTGAAAGCAGATGCCATGTTCCTTAATGCAAAGAATACAATAGACCCGTCCTCCCTAACTTGCTCTACTTTCCTTCAGCTTGATTTCCCTGGCCAAGAGTCTCCTAGCTGCAGTCCTACAAGCTTTATATGCATTCTTCCTAGCAAGATATCTATTTGCTGAAAAACTTGATCCTCTATTGCTGTGGTTCTCCCTCCTCATTCTCCTAGTGACATTTCTATGTAAGATCTTTCCTGATTTAAAAAAAAATACAACCCCCCCCCCAAAAAAAAAAAAAAAAAAAGAAAGTTTGGGGAGAGCTAGCAAAACAGAAAGATGAAAAGTAAGACAAAGCACAGCCTGATAGCCTGGCCTTATGTCATCTATTCCTGGCCAACATCAAAGCTCCTTAGACCACACTCACAGGAGAAGGTACCACAGAACTAGAAAACAATAAATCACAACAATGGAAAGAGGGTAGAGTTCATAACACTAATAGAAGCACTTAACCAAAACAAAGCAGAGGAGTCTGCAGCACCATCACCTCTTTAAAAGGAACCTGAAGTGAGATGGCTAGACTCTTCCAAGGGAATAATCTGTTTGGATGCTCAGCACAGGTTGACACTTGAGGAAGATTCCTGGCTCAAAGCAACTGTGTTTCAAACTGCTTTTCTGTAATCAGGTAGGTAGCCAACTTTGTTGGTAGAAAGAAGATGCTGAGGAGTGGCAAGAGGACTAATGCAGAGAAAAAGGACAGAAATGAAACACCTGTAAGACACTGATTTGCTGTATTGCAAAAACCAGACACTTCTGTTTCTTACCTCCTATGAATGAAAAAAATTCTCAAAGGAATAAGAGGATTCTATCTTAATAGTACACAGGTCCAGTCAAGAGTTTGCCTTAAGAGTGATGACTGGAGAACAGAACTGAATAGAAATATTTAAACATATTTAAGAATTAAAATTTGTTAAATGAAATTCCTCCTTTGTTTTCTCTAGTGTCACTGCAGTTCTGTCATGAGAGGACATGTTTCTAAGGGTCTTTCTCCACAGGGTTTCACTTTCTTTGCCAATGTGGTCTTTTCTCATCAATCACTCCCAGCCTCTCCTCCCTATTCTCTAAATATCTTGCTCCAACTAATTGGCTTCACCCTTCTTGAACACCTTCTCAACTCACGCTGCATTCACACCTTTCCCCATCTCCTGCTGCTTGCACAAATCTGCCCTGCTGCTCCAAACACTAAAATAATTCATACATATGGCAGTCATTTTTCTGCAGATTGACACCAACTGCATCATGCAGAACCATGAAATCCAGGAATTAAACATAATATAGTCCACAAGAGAGTAATTAGAAGAAGACTGCGTGTCCATTCAAAATGGGTTTGATCACAGTGACATACCATTCAAACAAAGACACATAAAGGCAGGGCCATGCACACCAAACACATTGTCATAGAGACTCAAGGCCCTGCTAATTAAAAGTCCTGCTATTGAGTTGAGTAGCTCTCTTCACCTCTGACAGTCTGCTTCTTGTCTGCTAGTTGTCATATTGTCCCTATCTGAGTGAGCTTTTATTCTTGAAGCTCATAAAATATACTTCTGATGAGTTCTCTTTGCCTTTATAATGGACAGATAATACAGTGGTGAAGATCTTTTCAGACATGTTCTCAATGAAAAAATAAATTCAATACTCCAGAGAGAAACTTCAGCTTAAAACTTAAGCTGCATAAACTATGCATATCTTTTTCCCAAACCTATGTAGTGCAGTTCTGCAGAAGAGTTCATTATGGTCTTTACCAGTTGTTTTGTCCTCTATAATTATAAGAGAGCTGTACATGTTTTGCTTAAGAGAATTAAAAACATTAGCCCATTTCCCTCTCTGTAGCATTTAAATGCTTTAGGCAGAATGTGCACCCCTATTGGACTAGAAAGGTCTGTGTGTCCTTAGTATGTTGGAATCTCATCCACAAAATACACAACTTGTTTCTCTACAAGCCATGGAACATGTCATGCATTAAAACTGTGTTTTTACCAAAACCAGTGAAGGGATGAAGCTATTGAATTATTTGCCACTCAGTAGCTATGGTAAGGCAACTAAATCTATTTTTTAACCCCTCCCATTTGCATTATACTCAAGCAATTATATTCCAACATAAACAAGGACAAAAACTTATCAGTCAGCAAACCTACACAAACAATAGCACTCACTTTGGCTGCATCTCACATAAAAAGGGAACTCATCTATTATGGTTTACAGAGGAAGATCACATCAAATCATACATCCATATATTCCTCCAAGCAACTCTACAAGCAAAGTCTAGGTACTGCTGCATTAACTCACCCTCAGGCAAACCATTGAGACCACAATCACACATCAGGAGAAGGGAAATAAAAGTATCTTCTGCTGCCTCTTCCAACTATGTGGACTGGCCCACACCTATCAGAGAACAAAAACCAGAGCAAGGGCATCTTCTATAAAACCACTCTCCAAACAAGTTTAAAGTTTAAAAGCAAAAAAATAGCAAGAAAATTACTCTTACAGTTATATATGACCATGTTGAGAAAAGCAGACTGTCAGTGCTATTTGTACTATTAAACCATTGTTTAATACTTTAATATCCTACAATCAGGAACCCTGGAAGCTCCTTTCCCAGTCATGTGTCTTATTCTCTGGGTAAAGAGTCACACTTGCCCAAGAAATCTTATTTCTCTTTGGTCAACAGCAGAGGCAGAATATTACCCCCCAATGGTGTGTCTGTTGAGGTCCTCTTGCAAAGGGTAGGCATTTGAAGTCAGTTGTAGAATAAGACTCTTTTCTAGTCCTTTTGTGGACTTGGGTACCTGTCATTTAGTTATCTGGTCTCATTTAAAAGATGAAATGCCTGACATTTCTTCACCACTTCCAGTGCCTTGGAGAGGATCCACAGGCAGGTCACACATTAAAGATTACTTTGCATTTGCCCATGCACCCCTCCTGACTGGATAGTGCAGACAATTGGACAGCTGAGTCTTTACCTTCTAAAAAGAAGTGGTAGACTTTCAGTAGTGACAAACCATTTGCTGGGACTCATTTCTGTGTATTGCTATACTATTTTATACTTTGGAGCTTTTTGTTGGACTAAATGAAAAGAAAAGAACATGAAACTACTGTAGTTCCACTACTGCACACTGGAAATGGGCAATGTCCAGCTATCCAACTGAACAGGAAACACTGGTACAGTCCCTGGGTACCATGGCTCCGTCACGGCCTGTGTCATTTCACCAGTTGTTCTTGAGAGTGTTGTAGATTGCAGGACTCCACAGAGAACCAAAATGAATGGGGTAGTGAGTGAAACAGGGAAGTGTGGTGTAAATATCACAAAAAATACAGTGGTACTGTGCTTTTGACCAAAAGTGAAGGAGGTTGTTACAACATATCATGACAACAATTTCTTCTTTTGACCCTAGCTGCCACTTTCTGATGTGACTACAGCTTGTATCTATATTCAAAATATCTCAAATATATGAATTTGCACTACCTCAAAGTAAAAAGCAAGCTAAGGAAATGGGAAAATATTTGGGTAGCTACAAAGCTGCTGGTAGTTGAGCTAGTTAGTTTAAAGCCTTGTGCTCCTTACACTCCTATCTTGCACTAGCACTGTAACTGCAGCAGCATCTCATGGAAACAGCATCCATGTTTGGGTTTTAATTATTTTTCTATTAGTATTTCCACAGACTTTACCATGGAGGGATAGACCCTGTTGGAGAAAGAGTTGTGCAGTGGATAGTGTTGATATTCTCTGTGAATCACTGGTCTGTAGACACAAGAGGATCAAAAGAATAAGGCAAATTCAGTTATATATATATAAAACATATACATATGTAGATATATACACACACATGCACATGTTTGATATATACATGTATTTGGTTATATTCCAGTTCCATGAGAGGTGCTAACTAGTCTGACACACTCTTCCTCTCCAGATAACCTGGTGTCCACATAAACAAAAAGCACATGCTTGGGGCAAACAGGAGTCAGACCTTGCTCCTAGAGGCAATCAAAAAGCAACTCTTTTATCTAGTTTTCTCCAAATCAAGTTCTAGAAGGCTATTCATAACCAGTTTATTCACATAAGTGTGTTTCCTCAGATTCCTGTCATCTGTTGTACAGTTAAATGCATAAAATAAGAGAGTTTTCCCTGGACAATGAAAATTGGTGTCTACTGGAAAAGAAACTTGTTTTGAAGAAATTAATGATAAAGGCATTGCTGTTGATCTACACAGGCAGAAAGACATATCATGCCAAGTTTTATTTATGTATGTTTTTGCCTTTTCACTATTTTGTCAAGCACCCTGCAGCACAGTTCAGTGATAGCGGGTAGTGTTTGAATGAGTGGGTAAAGAATGTCAAACTGAGTGTACAAGAATGAGGGCATTGGCCTTGACTGGTTGATTTGAAAGCTAATTCAATGATACAAGCATTCACTCAGCTGGCTTGATGAAAGTATGCAAGCAGACTTCTTTTTTCCTTTCTGTCTTTTGAATATGAGTTGCAGGCCTCAGGCATCTGTTCACAGGCTTTCTCTTTCTTGCAACAGAGAAAAATCTTCTCACCTGCCTAAAAGATGGAGTTAGGACACCATACCATTCTAATTAGTTGTGAAATAATTTTCTTGCTTCCCTTTGGTTCTAGGTATACATTTTTTTGTGTCTTTCATGCCTCCTAAACCTCCCTCAGCTACATCGCCTCAGGACAATCATAGTCTGGTACAGCAAGTTGTGAGATGCTCAGCATTTGCCTCTGATTAGTGCTGGTCCTCTGTAAGCTGGTTGCTGTGCTATGGGGAGGAGAGGATGGGAATGAGGCAGGGATGGGATTTCTGGCTGCTTAGGGACAGAGCTCATCAACTCCTCATTAACCTTGTTTCTAGTCCACTGGCCTTCAGAATGACTGCTTGGAGGTCACTTGCTGGTCAGTATCTCCAGCTGGGCTTGTTGTGACACCTGGCTGGGAGCTGGGGCTGTATCGTCCTGTTATAATTGGATGAGTCTTCTGGCTTGTCTGGGCAGCGGAGGAGTTTTGTAACATTTTTGTGTATATTGTGATACCGTATGTGCTTATCTTGTTACAACTAAAGTGACTTAGTCACATAAGAAGAAAGGAGAAGAATAAATCCTTCAGATCCTGCAGGATAAAAATGGCCTTCTTAAATCAATCTTCATCTGATGGTAGTGTAATTATGGATTATTTACCAAGATACATTCTCTTACTCAGAGTGCAAAAATTGCCAAGGTGCCTGGTGCTAGTAAATTAGATAACACAGAGGGTGATTTGTCATTATTACAGATCATTAGTTCTTTTCATGTTTAAACTTGCCCTTTCCAAAGACAGACTTTTTGGGTGTCTGGAATATATAATATGCTTCAATCACAACTCAGCTGGTATGTTAATCATTGCACTGCATTGAGTCTGCTTTCTCCCAGAAAACAGCATTAAAAGCTTTATAAAGTGAGAGTAAAGAAAGCGAGGCACAAGTGAAGAAATAAGCCTTTGCCCAAAAGAGAGACTGTAAGGTTGGGAACTTTATCAGCAGCTACAATGTGAATATTACTATTCTTTTGCCTGTTCCTGTGACCAACATTGTCTCCATCATCTGTTTCCCAGACCTCCAAGAAAAGAGATATTTTTAAAGTGAGATACGTCAAATTCCTGGAGGTCTGACAGAATTGTATGAATTGGACCATTTGGAAGTGATAGCATCTCAAAATCCTTTTTCTTGTAGGTGGGAAAGCGTTACTGTGCTGCCCTCTAATGCTCACCATCTTTTATTCACTCATGAATGGGGAGGCTTAAGGTTAGTGCAGCTGAATAGGCAAAACTGCTTTCTTGTCAGCTCTCCTTACATAAAATTGGAAAAGCAAGACTTCATGCTAAAATCAGTGTCGTTTTTCCTGTGCAAGCACACTTGTTATTACACAATGAAAGCACGAATTACCGAGCGCTTTGAGGCTGTAATCCAATTTGTGGATATTTGATTTAAACTGTGCCATGAGTGAATTGTCCCACAGTGATGTATTGATAGGCCCTAGGCTGATACTGTCACTAAGAGGTAAAATAAGGCAACTCAGTGAAACTGGAAAAAATAGGGGAATTTTTCTTGAACAAAATCATGATAGGCATGTTAGGTTCCTGTTTCTTTAAATTTTAGAGTGCATAAAAATGATGCTTGCTGGTCTATTGTATCTTGCAGAACCATTTCACAGGATCTCTTAATCTTTTTCAAGAGCTTCCCTACCCTGACTTTCTTATTGTTCTCCTTCTGCATCACCTAAAACCCTGTCAAAACTTAAAACTGCTATCATAATCCAAAACTGACCATCTAAACTTTGAGCTTTCATACATCCTATTTTACACTTAAATAGATGACAGCAGATCTCTCTCCTCTTCTTCCTTGCAGAGGTGTATAAGAGAGAGTGGGGGCTGGGAAGGAGCTCCAGTTTAGGGCTCCGCAGTATTCAGTCCCCTTCTAGCTTCAAAACTTGACCTTTGAGAGTTACGGTAGCAACAGCAGCTCCGTGAGTACTAGCAGGGCAGGGTTGTGAGGAGGTAGAAGAGAGAAGGAAGAGATGCAAGCCAGAAAACACATCTATAGAAACCCAGTGAGGGCCAGAATCTAAAAGAGCTTATCAAGCTGCATAAATATTAATTGTATCATTTAAGCTGACTTTCTGCCCCATCTGCAGATTTTCACCGTAAGAGGTTTCTCTAACAGAGCATGATGTCTTCAAGTGCCTTTTATTAATAATTAAAACATTATATCTTGAATTACCACCCGGCTCATGGAAGATAACACTGTGTTGGTAGGGGAGATTCTAGTGCATAGCAAGGAGGTGAAGGGGTTAGGTATGTACCCTTCTGCCTTTCTCTTCGTTATTTACATTTCAGTGCTTCCTGAAAGCCATGAGATCATGCTCTTCTTGTGCTAGGTTCTTTCTCCACACCCCCTTTCTCTGTCTGCAATATCACAATGTTTTCATTTGTCAAACATTTTGAGGCCTACCAATGGAAAGCATCACATGTGATCTGGCCAGAAAAAATGACCCAAGAGCTTGGTTTTTTAGAGTATACTAATGGGATTATTAAATGTTACTACCAACAAATCTTGCCTTGACTGTGTCTGCCTTGGACAAGATCTCTCCAGGCATATAGGAAGAGGTGGTTCTGGAAAAAAAAAACGCACATTAGGGAAGAAAATACACATTTAGGAATCCCCTTCTGCTGAGATGGGGCTGGAGACAAACACAGCACAGTGATTCAGCAGCTCTTCATCTAGGAGTGCTGAAGGGCATTAATGAGACTCAAGCAGTGACAGTGGGGAAGTGTTAGTGCCATGCACTGGCCACAGATGTTGATGGGTAAAGTACCAACTCACTAACTAATTGTATGGCTTGTAGCACACAGAATACCTGTGTGACCAACAACAAATGTTCTTCAAGGATTTTAGTCACAGAGAGCATGACAAGAGTAGTAATTGAGGGAGAAGATGCAATCAATCCAGATAGAAAATATTTCAATTGTAAATTTGTTCTTTTTTCCTTTGAATATGAATTTCATCTGGTAACAGATATAAACATCTGTACAGAGGCAGGTCCATGGCTACTGCTCTGCCATGACAATGAATTGTAGGGAATGAAGTAGAAATAGCACAGTCAGAACTGAGCCCACACAATGTGAAAGACCTTGATACAAAGATATCTAAGAAAATGATCAAAGTATTATGGTTTAACATTATGTAACCCATATAAGATTATCTGTTTAGATCTGGATGTGGTGAAGCTGAATCAACCAGGACTCTGGTGGGGTGTGTCATTAGAGTATGTCCAAACGCTAAGAGACCTTTCTCTGCCCAGGTGAGATGTCCCTGGATCACCCTCTGCTCTATTTTTGATCCAAAATGAGCAGAGCAACTGAATTTGTAAGCATCTGCAACTGGATCCATACTTTGAGGTCTTGGTGCTTACATCAATACAAGAGTCTTGTATCTAGTTATGTTTGAAATTCCTTGTATAAGAAATCTCTTTTTCTGTCTAAAATGTTGTAAAAGAAGGGGCAGACAAATTGTGAGGACAGTAAATATGAAATGACATCTTGTAGAGAGAAAATCAGAGGTGCTAAAGACCAGTTAGAACTTAAATTGGCCCGCTCTGTGAAAGATGATAAAAAGTCCTTCTACAAATATATCAATTATCAATAACAAAAGAAGGACCAAGGAAACTTCCATCCTTTACTGGATGCAGGGGGAACAATATGAGGGAACAAAGTATGAGGATAAGGCCGAGGTGCTTAGTGCGTGAGATGTTTCCTGGATACTCAACCTCATAAGTCAGTAGACAGGGAGGAAGAGCAGAACAAATCTCCCTTGATCCAAGAGGAAAAGGTTAGAGACCTGCTAGGGATGGGATTCACCCAAGGGTATTAAGGGAGCTGGCAGAGATGCTTGCCAAACCTCTTTCCATCATCCATCAGCAGTCCCAGCTGACTGGGGACGTTCCATTGGACTGGAGGCTGGTGGATGTTACACTCATTTACAAGAAGGGCAGGAGAGAGGATCCAGGAAACTATAGACCTGTTAGTCTGACTTCAGTGCCAGGGAAGGTCATGAAGGAGGTCATCTTGGGCGCCATCTCACAGAACATTCAGGACAACTGGGTGATCATGTCCACTTAGCATGGGTTTATGAAAGGCAGGTCCTGCCAAACTAACCTGATCACCTTCTATGACAAGTTAACCCACTTGATGGATCATGGCAAGGTTGTGGATATAGTGTACTTGGACTTTAGTAAACCTTTTTTACACAGTATCTCACAGTATTCTACTTGAGAACCTGGTTACCACTGACCTGGTTACCACTTCAGTTTTGGGCCCCTTACTATAGGAAGGACATTGAATTCTTGGAGTGTGTCTAGGGCAGAGAAATGAAATTGATGAAGGGGCTGGAAAACAAGTCTTATGAGGAGTGGCTGAGGGAACTGGGATTGTGTAGCCTGGAGAAAAGGAAGCTGAGGGGAGACCTTATTGCTCTCTACAACTAACTAAAAGGAGGTTGTAGAGACGTGGGTGTTGGTCTCTTCTGCCAAGTGACAGGTGATAGGACAAGAGGGAATGATGTCAATTTGTGTCAAGGGAAGTTTAGATTGAACATTAGAAAAAATTTCTTCACAGAAAGAGTTATCAAGCACAAGAATAGGCTGCCCAGGGAGGTGGTTGAATCACCATCCCTGGAGATGTTTAAAAGGCAGGTAGATGAGGTGCCTGGGGACATGATTTAGTAGCAGACAGGTACGATTGGAGTTGATGATCTCAAAGGTCTTTCCAACCTAATGATTCTATGTTTATGACTAGTCTCAGATCATTTGCAATATAATGTCTTCTACATTTTAATTACTATATGGATTAAGTTTACATGTGGGGGAAAATAAAATACTGATGGGAGTTAAAAGTGCCAGCACAGCTTTGAGTGAGCTACCAGATTTCTCCAGACATGGAAAGCTACTTGTTTTTATCTGCTCTAGCCATAAGATTACATTAGTTCTAAAATGAACCTAAATACCAGATTACTTAGACAACAAATCTGGAAGAAGAAACAGAAGAGGCAGATACTGATGAGATTGTTTAGAAAAAACGTTAGTATTAAAGAGTAGATAGTGAAACAAGGCACTCCTGTGAATGGAGATCAACATTTTAATTTCCTTTTTAGTAACAATTTTAACACCCTTTACCTTCTTCACTTTCCTTTTGTGCTCATTTTGTCATTGTTTTCTAATTCTGTGTTCTCAGGATAGCTGATTCACAGGGGGCTCTTAATCTTTAAGCTAGGTGTTGTAATTGTTTGAAAACAAATTAGCTAAACTGAGGGACAAGAAAATTGAGACATGTTTGAGGTCACACAACAGGTTAATGGCTAATCGCAGTTTGAATCCAGGAACTTCTAGTTATTAGACTTTACTGCAATCAACTGTGTTGTTTCCTGCAACTCTAGAGTGCTATAATATCACTTGAAAATTGTTGTAAGGGTTGCATAGGTGAAAATTAAAAATGTGATCAAGAGAAAAAAGTTGAGATATCAGGAATCACTAACAAGCATCCAACACTGATCATTTCTTTAACAGACTGGACTCTACTGAGATATATCTGATAGCCTCAGAACAATTAATCAACTCTCAGAAGTGGCAAGTGTCAGGAATAATACCTTACCTGTAGATCACTGAATAATCAGTAAAGATTGTGATTGTTATAAAATCTTTCTTCCTTTTTTTCCTTGGTGGACTATGCTGGCACTTACTGCTCTGCTGAGAATGTTACGTGCGAGAAATTCTGGGAGAAGACAGAATACTGCTTTCCTTCACCTGCCTCTTTCCAATTAAACCTTCATGGATTTATGTCTTAATAAAACAGCAGTTATACTTTTTTTTTTCCAATTCATCTTTGCTATTAAACACTACTATACCAAACATAATTGGTATTGTCTGCAATTGCTTAAATTGGGCATAAACATTTATTGCTTCCCCAGCTAACTAAAGCAATCTTGCTTTTCTTAGGAATGAGGAAAATTCCACTCAAGGTCAAGTGACCTGATATTTTCAGGCAGCTTCATTACCCACATTAACACTGTAGAATATGAGGCAGAACATCTGGTAGTGCCATAAAAATGATACAAATGTATGTATATCTGCTTTAGCTCTTCGTGCTGACATTGAGTCTGTGCTCCCATTTTGCAGAGATGTTCTGAAGAACTACTAGAGTGTCAGTGTGTAAAGTTTGGGTCTAAAGATTCTTGGTCTCTGCAGTTCTTTATACCTGACACAAAATCATGGAAATACTGAAACTGGCATCTCTTGCTGCTTGCCAGCACTATCAGATTTCAAGAGGAGATGACTTAGCCAATCTGATATGCGTTTTGTCACATGCATCTGACACTCGGGAGGTAGCTATCAGTATTGGAGAGCTATCAGTATTCCTCTGTCACCATGTCTGTCAATGAAGTTTGCTCACCACAATGACAATGAGTTGCAAAACTGGAAGAAGAAAGAATACTTGGCAGCATGACAATTTCTGTGCTCCTCTATTGCTTCCCTCTGATGAGTTTCTGCCCCAGAGGCTTTCTAGTATAGCTTTCAGGTTCTTTGAAGGGCATGGAGGGGGAGTAGCATTTCACCAACTCCTGCAGAAGGAACCCCTCCAGCGCTCTCAAGGTGCACAAGTAGAATTTACTCAGGTCCTTTGTTATTTTTTCCCCTGATTCTAATCTTGATAAAGAGTAGTTCTGGGTCTATTTTGCATCAGTGGGTTATGATCACACACTGACAGCTGAAACACATTGCTTTCTGGCTTTGCATTCCTGAAGTCTGACACATCTGCAGTGTGGAATGAGGGAAGTGCAAGAGCTGGCTCTGCATTTGCTTGTCATATGGAAACACTGCTATTCAGAGTATCTTTAGCACAGAACTTAGAGGAGCTTCTCTTCCCTTTGAGGCAGGGGAGCACTGCAGAAGAACTGTGCTGGGCTGAGCGGTTGCTCGAAATACATGTACAGCATGATCCATAAATACAGTATAACTGCTTTGTATCCCATTAGCATTCTTGTTAATTTCAATACTGTGCACATATGTCTGTTGAGCATTCAGAAACTCTTGCTCTACATGCTGTGATCATCCAAAGGTGAATCTTTTGTGATCAGAAGGTTTCAGAAGCCCAGTAACTCCCCAAAGCTCCAGAATTAAGGTAATGAAAACAAAAGGATACCTAACAAAGGCCTGCTGTATTGCAGGCTATATTGATCTGGACCTGTGATGTAGAAGACAGCCAGGAAAATAGGGAAGAGACTGGTAGAGTGACATCAGACTCCTCCATAAAACTGATACTCCCCTTCTCCAACCTATTCCTTCCTAATCTGCATGTTAGCAGCTAAAGTGGAGAAGGGATAAAAAGGTCATCCTCCAGTAAAATATTTCTGCCTCAATCACTATACTGTTGTGGCCAGGGGTAATAAGCATAAGACCTACACACTTCTACTAGCTAGATGGAAACTGCTGCAGACAACAGAGCATAGGAACAACACAGTGATCAGCAGTGGGCAATGTTGCCTTTTCGAAGGTGGCCTTAGAGGAGTTCCACACAAGATGTGAAATAGATAATCTAAACCCACCACTTCACTCTGCATGTCGTCTTTTCTTTGCATGTTTCCTTGTCTGTATTTTAAAGTGCTTGTTATTCAGAGTAATTTAAAACTTCATCAGTACTCACTAGAGAGTTGGGGTTTAGAACCTCAGTCAATTAAGTCTATGTAGATAAGTAATAGAAGTAAAACTCACAATTTTCAGTGCAGAAAAAGGAAAGAAAAAAAAGAAGAAAAAAGATTCTATAGCCTAGCTATTCAAAAGCAATTATATTTTTAGTTACACAGAGAGACATTTTCAGACTTCTAATTGCTCCAAATCTATCTGCTAAAGAGTCATTACATTCCTTTTTAACCCCTCTCTGACACTAGGAACTAATGCTGTAATTGAACTATGTCACCCGTTATCTCAGTTCAAATCCATTAGTAGAGTTGTTCATTTTCATATTTGCTCAAACATTACTGCACATTGCCTATAGGCATGGGGCCAGATTTGCTGCTGGCATGTGTGGGTACCACACCAGTGAGATTTGTGCTGTTGCGTCCAATTAGGCCTGTGCTGAGGCTAGTCTCATGTGCTACAAGCCTTCATTAACAAATATATACCCATCACAGACTGTGTTCTATTTGCCCAACTACATTCTCTTAAAGATGTAGCAATGCCGTAGAATAAAACTCAGTGGCATCATGTCTGTGAATTCTCCCCAATTTTTTATGTCACAACCCCATTATGGGGCTATTTAATATCCATACACTTAATCCTAATTTTGCATGCAGACAATAAAGAAATTATACTTTTCAATACTTTGTTCTGCAGTGTGCTCTCAGAATTGTGATGCCTTGATGATATTACTGTGTGTATGTAAAATACACAGAGATTATGTACTATGTCTCAATGGACCTTATTTGAAGAATGAAAGAAACTGAATCAAAATAATAAACACATTAGTAAGGTTGCATGCAGTTTATGTATCCAATTAAAGTACAAATTTTGTTGTACTCATAAAAAAGAAACATTAAATGCCTGGGGTATTGCTAAATGCAGGCCTAGAAGGTGATATTTAGCCACATACAATATGACAGTCATTGGGAACAGATAATGTGAGTCCTATAGCAAATCTTTAATTAAGATTCTACGCACATTTTGACTTTTACTCTTTCATTAAATATGCTCTGTACTATAATTTGGAGTACAGATCTTAGTAGAGTAGCATTTTTTTTAATTTGTTTTGGTTTTAATTCAAAAAAAAAAAATTAAACCATTTCATAGCAGTTAAAGAGTAAGCTGGAAGTAACCAAGTTATGATTTTATACAACTCATCTGAGCCCAAGATTAATGGTTACAAACACAATAGCTCAGTCTCATTCCCATGGCACTAGACAGCTTAGAGCCCAGCATTTAGTGAGTGGGTGCTGGAATGGTTTAGTCATGCCAGTGTGTATCAGATCAGTTGATTCATAACCTGCCTTACCACTCTGAGCACGTGTTCACCAGACAGATGTCTTTATTGATGGCCTAACTCTGTCTGTACCCACCTTGATGGAGCATACACTATTTAGCTGTGTTAGCACATACTGCAAAGTTCTTGTCAGTACAACTTACTGGCTTGAATATAACCATGCAACTAACCTTTGCAGAGCAGGCTTATATCTTATTAGGGCAGAGAACAGAAGAAGGTGGTTTGTGACCATCTATAAGTGAATGTGTAGACAACACCTGAGGAGAAACTGCTTTCTAGGCCAAACCCATGACCTGTCAGAAGCATATCATTGAGATGTGCAACCCCATTTCCATTTTTACCTACCTCCTATCAAAAACAGGCTCATTAGGGGCAGAGAACTAAGCTTGTATCTGGGCCAAGATTCTGGTTAACTGGGTCACCACTGTGGCTGTGTCACCTGCAGTTAGCTAAGCAACCAGGGGAAAATCAAGTGCCATGTGGTGGTAGCCATGGCGTCACACACGCTTTGAACACTGCTGCCAGAGGAAACTGTCCTGCTCTCCTCCAAGCTCCAGCAGCTGGTGGCTGAGCAGCAATGTCCTTTCTGAAAGGAGAGCATCAGTGCTAGTGAGGGCACACAGTGGTATGGAGTGAGGAATCAGTCTCGAGTAAAACTAACCCAGAGAAGGGGAAAAACAGAGGGAGAGAGACTGGTTACTTTTAACCTGTTTGCGTTTCCAATGTTTTCCCATCCAGTCACACCAACACTTAGGCTCCATCTGCAGTCAAAAGATGATGCCACCATAACCCAGGAGTAAGTGCAGGGGAGTGCAGGGTAAGTTGCTGTAACATTCCTGCCAGTTGGTGGCAATTTACGGTGTACAGAGAACTACTGCTTGAAAATTCAGGCACAGAAGTTTAGTGAAACCAGCATCACTTTTCTTTTTCTGTATCTGTTTTGAGAACACGGTTTTTCATTCCATCTATTATCAATACATAATGGATTTTGTAATACTGGGGAAACAGTAGCATCAGAAATAAATAACATCCTGAATCTTTGTATATCTTTTGAACATGTATACACATACCTCTCCCTTTGAAGCTTAATAAGGGGTTTCATGTAATTATTACAGAATTTTATCTGAATTTCCATCAGTTTTATTATTTTATCACTAAAAAATCAATGTTAAGATCTATCTGCAGTATTTGCTTAGTTTAATAAAAGCTGAAAAAAACCTAAAAACAAAATGTAAAAAATCCCTAAACACAAATGGAATTAATAAACTACAAGGGCTCCATACTCCCAGCTCCTTTCACTTCAGATACACATTAGCCTGAGCTCTTCTAAAGCACTCAGTACTGCTTTAGCTCAGCTCACCAAGCTCAGAACCCACCCACATAGACAACCCCGGATTTGTCAAGGTAAGTTGGAGAAAGGCTATGTGAAATGCTCCTACTGGTACCAGTCTACAACACACCACAGACCAGCTTTTCACACACTCTCCTTATTCATCCAAAACATAGCTTCGCTTCAGCAGTACTGAATGCATCCAGATCATACAGAAGGCAAGATATTGGTATAAATGCCAATTATTCTTATTAGGTGTTGGAGAATAATCATTATCATTATGTTTCCAAAATTATGTTGCATATTACTGTTTTCCAGTGGTTTATATTAAATCACAGAGGTTTAATCTGCAACTACAGTTTTTCTGGTTTCTGTGGGATCATTTTATCACCTTAATGTTCCTCTAATAGATGGCATTTTGGGGAAGTGAAATGATAAGTGTGTATTGTAAACCAATTAGGTTTTATTTAAAAGGAAATAGTGACAGACAATGGAAAAATATCATGAAGCACTAAGAAATGCTTGAATTTCTTGGTATTTTCTTCCTTCAGAAACTGTGCTGTTTAGCTAAGCTGCTAAACCATTGGAACAGTTTTATTTTTAGATTATATGGTTCCTGTGATAACATTTTTCCTGCTCTGTAGAACTAATTACCATCCCATACACTATTGTACATACCTTCAACTTAAATCAGAATTTAGAGTTATTCAGTGAATCTTTCTAAAGAAACAGGAGATGGAGATTCATGCCCTCAGACTAATTTTATCCTGTAGACAATTTCTTTCTACATACCATCATATTTTAAAGAGTAAATTTCTGTTTTGACTGGGTTTTTTTTTAGTAAGCCACTGGAAGCTCATAAATGTTTCAAGGCTTCTAAGACTGTATTTTTGTGAAAATTGTTTATTATGCAGTGTTATGGATTATGGTGCCCTCTTTTCCATGGTTTCTGGACTTCTTGCTCGTTGTCATGTTGCCCCAACAGTTTGATGAACACGAGAATATCCCCCCTGCCACCTTGTTCTAAGAGAAAAGTGTGATTCTTTATAAAGGACATATTGCAAATTGAAAATCTGCCACTCATGTAGTCAGATTGTCCTCTGGTGCATATCATATACAACTACTTGACACTTTTTAAAAGACTAGTTTAGTGCTAGTGTAAAACCCCAGACTATCAGCTACTGATATTGACAAGCTTAAAGTCATCAGGGACAGTAGCAATCATCAAGACTGATTTCCCACACAATCCAGACTGTATATGTTCACTAACTAACTCTTTTAGAGGAGAGGATTTTTCTTCCCAGAGCATGATAGGTATTTTATCTATGAGACAGCAAAGGGACAGTGTCACCTTCTACTGTATTGCCTCATTTTTTTCTGAAACAATGTCTGGATAGTTTCTTTGCAAAAGTAATTCTGCGATTCTTTATGGATTATGTGAACTGGAGCTGAGTAAATCTTCTAATAGGGATCTCTATTCGAGAGTATCAATTTCAATTCTTAATTAATATAGACAGTGTGTCCCAGCTCTCCTAACATACCTTTTCTATTGTCTTCCTTAGTATATTGTAGTGAGTGATTCTATTCCCAGAAATATTAGTGCTTTTCTTGTTTCACAGGAACTGCAGAGAAATTGCACTTTTGACTTAACTGCAAATTCTTCCATCAGAAACCTGAACTGACAAGCTTCCTTTGCTTGGAGAACACACCTGCATTGTAACGAAATGGTTTTAGAGATGCAGGCAGGGAACAATGGATACACCGGGAATTGTGCACTGATGTTGTCTGTCTGTAGGGCAGTTTGATGGCCAAGTGCATTCAGGAGCATTGTGCTGCTTCACTGATTAGACACCAACAAAAAGCAGACACAGGTGCCCATTCGTCTTGTCACATATATAGTAGTAAGCCTGATGGAGATTGCACAAACTAGAAAATAAATGAGCTTAGAAGGCAAACTGACCAACCTCCAGCTGTAATCTGTGAGTGGGGGTG
Source organism: Piaya cayana (assembly GCA_013389865.1). Classification (NCBI taxonomy): domain Eukaryota; kingdom Metazoa; phylum Chordata; class Aves; order Cuculiformes; family Coccyzidae; genus Piaya; species Piaya cayana. The sequence goes on along the minus strand of WAAB01001651.1, from coordinate 26,793 downwards.
CAAGGAGTTGCTGTGGCCCACAGCTGGGTGTGCACTTTGCACACAGAGCTGGACAGGCACATGAGGCCGTTCCTCAAGGGATATCAGGAGTTGCAGTTCTTATCTGCCATGAACACTTAGCATGGAAATAAACAATTTACTTAGTTTAATGGCTAAAATGTATTAGCTATGCACACCATTAATTTTTTTGTTAGGATCTGACATACCAATTCATAATCCATCTTTGACTTTTCTTTGTGCTTTCCACCCTTATTCTTGGATTAGTTTATTTACTTTAATGAATTCTCCCTTGCATGAAATACAGGGAACAGTATCAACCCCATGTTTCAAAATATGCTGACCAAAGGAGTGTGGACACATGTCATCTTTTACCCACACCTAAGCTGACTGAAGGAGCTATTGCAGTTTAGCCAATGCCTGGGGATAATCTCCACTCTCCTAGCAGAAGCTGCAGCTCCTCTGGGCTGCCTCAGCTGCTCATGGCACAGCTTCCCAACCTATTTCAGCCTTAACAACTGGTGGTTGCTTAAGAGGGAGTTAAGTAAATCTGTGCTAACCCAGCTGGATACAAGTACACTCTGGGAAGAAGCACAGGCTGGATTGCCTCTGACAAGGATGGGTAGGTAGGAGGCAGGGTTGGGCTGGTAACCTTTTAATCTGGCACTGCTGCAACTGGAATAAGGATGCATGTTCACACAATGACTTGCCCAGGGTCAGACTGTGGCGTAAACTCTCTTACAGTTGCTTTAGTTAAGAGGCAGAAGATAAGCATGGGGAAGGCAGGAAAAAGTCGACAGCAGAAATTCTACAATGTAAGAAATAGAGAAGATTTAAGAAAAGTCAAGAGGAATAAGAGTTTTCTTTGTTAGAATGAAATCTCTTATTCAATATTGGGGGAAAAGCATCTTTTCTGTGATTCTTCACTTTTTGGAGCACAGTCTTTACACAAACAACTCCTGGTTTTATGAAGCAGCAACCAAACAATCTTCCAACACCGTCAGACAGTGATAATTAAAGCTGCTATTGAGGAGACTGGATTTGAACCACTGCTTGACAGGGAGAGAGCATTATGCAGTGCCCTGCATTTCCTCTGCATCACATAGCTTTTCTGTTGCAATGAACTCACTAAAAATGAAAGTTAAATCACATCAGACAAACACATAATGAGCTTTTGCTGCAATGTTTAATAAGTTAATCAAGTATGTTAATGATACATATTTACAAGAAAGGAATTTGAATCAAAATCAAGTCCAGAAACAACAAATGCTACTAATAAGAACAGCTTTCCATTGACAAAGTCCAGATGAATACCAGATAATTTGGGCATCGAAAAGAAAACAGAAAAAGTGGTAATAGATGGAGATATGAAGAAGAACTGAATTTTATAGCATATCCAATTACAAGAGTCATTACTTATGGGAACAGCAAAACAACTCATCTACATAGGATATGAGTGGAGTTCAGTGGATTAAATTGCCTAAGTCTGTACCACATTTCGTATTTATTTTTAAAAGTGACTTGATACTGTGGATTTTTTTTATTGGAATCCCAAAGTCTTAGAACATCTGGAAAGTCTGAGTTTTTTGGTTGTTTCTTTAGAAATTGAGGCAGTGAGATTAGGGTTTCAAAATTCATTTCCCCTCTACTACATAAAGAATGTTTGGAATTTTTGGGGTTAAGGTCTCTCTTTTTTTCTGTTCAATTCTCATGTCTTCAGAAATAAAATTACTGGAGTAGAATCATCCCAATGTAAAAGCCCTGGTTTTACATAAGAAACAACATAATCTCCTCAAAACTGTGAAACTCATGTAGATGGTTGAAAATGAATGAAGACCAAAATGCATTCCATCTAAGACTTAGTGACATGACTTTTACTGAAGAAATTTTGCAATGAATAGAAAATCCACTTTATTTCTATAAACTTCCCTTTAGAGAAGAAAAATTATTTGCCCTCTCTGTGTCATGTTGTTAATTTCCAAAGGTAGGAGGAAAAGAACCAGTGAGCCTCACTGCAATACACTATAAATGTGAAAAAAATGTTTTTTGATTGTGTGTTTTTTCCAATGACATCAGTGTTCTGACAGATGAAGGGTGAACTCAGAGGTGCTTCAAGGCACAGCGGTCTCCCTTGTTATTGCCCTGCTGTGCTGCACTCCTACCCCTTCAACTATTGTTGATTCAAGGTGGCATGTTCACAGGGTGCCATATCACATCATGTGAGGACACTAGATGGGAGTGGAAAGCTGTATGGTTATGTTTGATCACAGCATTTGTTTGTCTGCATTCAATGACATATTGATGCAGGAATAGTGTTTCTGGTTCTGGTGCTAGCTTGAACTAAACCTGAATAAAAGGTTCCTGAGCTCAGATATATGTCTATTATATTGTGTAACCCATTTATTTGGGCACGTTTTGTTTATCCCTTCCTTCACTGTGCACAGATCTTTTGTAGCCACTCAGCAATGTGTAATGTCTGTTACTGTTAAATGTCTGTTTGTCTGACTCTGGTTGCACCCTCTGTGCTCAAAGGCATGTTCCCTAGGGTCAACTAAAACTGAGTTCCAAATATTTATTTAAAAGAAGCTACACTCTCTTTCTTTAAAATATTTTGTCTGCCTACATTTTCTTAATTTAGATTGATTCTAAATAATTAGATTGATTCCTAATGGTGGGAGTTCAAACTCAGAATTCAACAGTTCTCAACTATTCTAAATTTTTGCAGTTACATATATTTTCTTACTCAAATATATGCTGTTTAATTTAGTAACCTGGCTTTGTTTTGTAGCATTTGTTGTCCATTAATAACCATTGGGCGTCTTGTATGAGTAATTCCCAGAATGTGGGCAGTTCTCAAGCAACATGCTCTCGATTACTTGAGCTTTGCAACTAGTTGATTGAATGATAGACCCTGTTTCTGTTCCTTCACTGGATGGCAGCAATGTTGCAATATGAACAGTACAGAGTAAAAGAGCCCTTTTGATACCAAACATTATTTATACTTGAGTCTTTAACACTCCCAAGGACTGATCTGTTTCTCAAGGTTAACACTTTTTAACAAAGTGTGAGTAGTGCCTAATATTTTATGTCTGAAATTCATCTTTCCCTGTATTAGGGGCTGCACTAACAGCTAATAGGTCTTCATGAGAAGGCTAAACATCTGACTGAAGGAGAAAAGACAGTGTGCCAGTGCTTGAATGTTTAATAATGATTTTCCCTAGTAAACTTCATAACTCAGGTGTTAAAACTACTTGGAGCTCCACATGATGACTCTTGTTAACTCATCGTGGCTCATCGTCAGTGGCTTTCAAATGACAGCTTCATAAAATCCCACCTAAGAGTAGCAGCCAGCAGGGTAGATCATCTAATGTCACTGAAAGGTTTTGGTTAGTCTGCTTTGACAGCCAGAATTCAGCATGCCTCAGACACTGGCAAAGAGAGAGACTGCAAGCCACTGTCTGCGTAAAGGAACAGAAGGTTTCCTAGTGTTGCTTCTGTCTTCCTTTGTTTCTTCCCTGTTCTCATCTCATGGGCTACTTTCTCTTGGTCTTTCTGACAGCTGCACTTTCGCCTCCCAGTTCCTTTCTCATCAGTAGTTCTCCTTTTTAAGCAAAACACATAGACTAGATGGCAAGGAAACAGTTCATGGATTTCAGTGAACGCTTTTTTCCTTCAGGGTTAACCACATTGAGGTTTTCCAGCACTGTCCTTGGCTTTTTTTTTTTTTTTTTTACTTTCTCTACATTGAAAAGCTTAGCCTCAAAGTGCATTTTCCCCTCAGCCCTTACAGCAGGAAAAAGTAGCTGTGCCATAGCTTTATTTTTAAAATTTCTTAGTTGTTGGAGAGTCTACTCCACTACAGCAATGTGACTGCCTCTGTCTAGTGAAGAAATAACTGAAAATTATAATAAAGTTGGTTTAACATATTGAATATCTGTGTAAGGCATGCACTTCATTCCAAGACTTTTGTCCTCTTCACATGCTTTTTTTTAGTCCCTGTTATTGTGTTATTGTTCACTCACCATTTTATAATGGCAGGCATATAAACTTTATAGAACTGTGGAGCTGAAGCATGCCTGAATGCAAATTACCTCACACAGGAAACGGTGTAATGCAATCAGTACCTGAAAATAAAGACCTAGATAATGAAATGGAGGGAGTTCTCTGGATGTGAGTAGAATTACACTAATTTACAGCAGCTAAGAATTTACCTATACATATGCCTCAACAAGCAGGTGAAAACCAGCTTGTTGTGATCATAATTGGCATCTTCCTTGGCACTGTTCTGTCTTTCCCCTCAATTAGATGTAAATTGTCCTCCCCACCCCAGGGCTGAAATACTGGGTCTTAGGAGATTTGAATTGGACATGGTTTAGGTATAAATTATTTTAAGAGCACAGACATGTCAATCCAGCACAAAGGTTAAATTTCTTCAGGGAGAGAAAGCTCTAGTCCTGTCCCTTGCCTTGAACTGATAAGTCCTCCAGATAAAATGCCAGAGAGTTCAGGAGGTAAGGAGCAGATTTAGAATATTGTAACGAAGGGAAGACATGCTCTTTGGCAAGCATTTGATGTGGTGTAGCTACCAGAGAAAGCAAAGAAGTTGAGCTATGATGACAGAAATCGAGTCCTCCTCAGTGATTCCTTACTCTGCCTGTCCTTTACATGATTTAAAAGTTGTTATTATGTCCCCTGAACAACTAATAAGAGCAGACTAAAAGGAATTAATTTTTCAATGTCCTTTCATTGAAAGGACAAATGATTTGTGCAAATGATTTTTGCACAAAAGACCCGCAGACAGTTTCTGTTTTATGTTGTCAAATGAAGTAACAAATACCATAGAAATACAGTTGGGCTAAAGCATCCACACAGAGATTTTGCTCATACTGAGTATGTGCTTCAGTTTAATTACAGCTTTATGGAAAAAAATCGTTACACACAAGCCTTAAGGAGGCATTTGTTGTCTTTCCTGCTCTTCAGTTTCCATCATGGATAATGTTAATCCAGCTGCCTGAACAGTCATTGAGGTTCTGAATTAAGGCTAGGAAGGCACAGAGAATACTCAATGCCTTACATCTTGAGTGGATACTTACAGCTCAACAGAAGCAGGCTAAATCAAAATGACAATTTTTGATATTTTGCTTTATGTAAATTGTTCCACAAGGGGTAATACCACCACAGAATGAGGTGTAGAGGCCCATAAGAAGACTTGCACAGTAATTAAATGAGAGCTGAGTAAAAGGCTGCTGGTAATTCATAGGGCAAAGGGCTAAATATCTTCACTTTGCAGCATGTGGAAGAACACTCAGGAACAAGGCAGTCACTTAGAGCAAAATCCAGCCTTCACACAAACCTTTACAGACATTGCAATGCTATTTGTAATGAAAGGACTATATGACAGCCAAAGATATCGTTCTATCATCACACACAAAAATTCTTACACCTTTAATATCATCTGAGTTGAGATGACTCCAATTCACGGACACTGATTCCTCTGTACTGGTTTTCCTAGAGCACTATCACCCTTGGATCATTGTGACAGCAATAAAAAGAATGTTGTGCATAAAGTAACACACATAGCAAGTTCCACTACATGTTGGGAAACATGATACCTGTCAGCATAACACCTCTTCATGCATGTCCCCACTCTTACTTTACTTTCATTAATTTTGTCAAAAAAACATTAGTTCATCCACAGTCTAAGAAGAATTTTGCATGCATAGGAAATAGAATTAAGTTCAGAAGCTATGTGTTCCTACAGACAACTGCAAGTACTATATTGTCTATACCAAATACAGTAGAAGACTAATTAAAAAAATACTTAAATTAGTGCTTTCCAAAATGTAATCTTCAGCATCATGTAAATAACATTCACTCATAGCATCCCTCAATTTGACATGAAAAATAAATTCTTAAAGGTTCAGTTGGACTTGTCTCTTCATTATGCAAAACCATTGTTATCCTCCCCAAAGCAGACCTGAGAGAGAAATGAGCTAGACAAAAAGGAAAAAAAAACCATGTAATTGTGCTTTCAAATATCTATCTGGGTTTCTTGGTAATATGACATCAGTGATGTGAACATTGGCTTTAAATTCCTTCAGTAGTCATTGAGTGAGAAGCGCAGAAGGGTCAGGGTAGCACAAAGCAAATACTGGCTTTATTATCATTTTTGTCCTTATTAGGTCCCTAACAGAAAGAAACTGCTACATTAGACTCAATTAAGAACAAGAGAAGAGCAGGGCATCTTTCTGAGTTTATTCTCCCTGAAACATTCATCATTTCAGTTTATTTCAGAAGAATTCTTTAGTTATAATACACTAGACACCAACACACTTCAGCTGGCTTTGGGGTCAACTGTGTATTGTATTATACTGTATTGTAGTGTACTGAAAAGTGCATCTATTTCAAGCTCTAAGGAGGTCAGTGAAGGAAGATATTAAAATATCTGAAGAATGATATGAAAAGGATGGCATATTTCAGGGTTGCACTGCACTCCTGTATCCTTTAACATTTACACAACAATTAAGTGGGATAAACAAGAGCAATCATATGGCTAAGATGAGGGGGTGGTCACTGAGAGACACAGTAAGGCCCATTTCAAGATCAAGGGTAATGTCCCTCCATCCATAGAGAACTTTGAGGAATGTGAAGTCAGACATTTGAATATGGGATTTTTCTGCCAGACAGCATCAAATTCCTGTTCTATTTCACTTGACAGAATAGGATATGCATCAGGGAATTCTTATATTCCTACCTAATCAGGTGAAAATCTAGCAAAAGATGTGACTAGCCATCTGTAGAGAACAATTTCTGGTCAACAGATAGGAGCACACATTTGCCTTGCTGTAAAGTGATTCAGCCTGGGATTCATTAGCCATCCTGAGCCCCTGCTCCAAAATTCAATGCAGTGGATTATATATGCCATTACCACAAACATTTAAGAACACACCTCTGTAGGATACAGTTATAAGCATAAATACAAATATCCTTTGTTATGATGGTTTTTATACCTGGTCTAGGCTGGAAATAAGGGTGATTGCTGCAATATCTTGGTCCTTTGTATTCTTTCATAGGAGGAATGCAAAGATGTTCAATAATGAAATTTTTGTTGGGTTTTTTAATTACTTTTTAGTTGGGAAATGATGCATAGACCAGTGAAAACTGATGTCTCATGAGACCAGATATGAAATGAGTCCAACTCAGTCATTCACAGAATGGTTGTTCCAGATGGTGGAAAGAACAGAAGGAAAGGGTCCTAACACCCACTCTGGAGCAGTACAGTAAGAGAAAAGAGAGGAAAGAAGTCAAACAGATGCAAAGAATAGGCTGAATTTAGGGGAAAGGAGGTCTGACTATGACCTAGCTGGGTAAGAGAAGAACTGGAAGATTAAGTGATGTGCAGAAGTTTTCAAGCAGCAGCTTTCCAATTAAAGGATAAGGATTTGCACTAGGGATACAGGTAAAATCCTGTGTCAGCACATGAAATAATACCACTAGACAGAACACTGTGTAACTAAACAAAATTTGACATGGACCGAACAGTTAATAGGTACTTTTCTACTTTGTATTCAAAATAAGTACGGTCTTTGTCATCAGCAATAGCCTATGAAGTGGTACCTGTGACGAATTTCCACAAAAGGAGACTCCACAGTCATCTCCTTGTTTTAAGTTTCTGCAGTAGGACTGGGAGACACAGGGACTTGTAGAATCACAGTAGTGAGCTTATGAATGATGCATGAAACAAAATCTCTCTCTGCCTGATGTATAAAGGGAATATCAGACAGGGTTGCGGGACCACTGCTGGGCTTGGCTGCTTCATGTAGTGTTCAGCCCAGACACAGGCAGTAAAGTCTACAAAACACACTAGTTTCAAAGTAAATGCATGAAAACAGTGAGAAAAAAATGAAAAGATAGTGATATTACATTTCTTGGCATGGTGTGGTTTTTCCTCCTTCCCCTTTCTCCCTTACTATCATTCTCTCTCCCAGAGCAGTTGCCTTCATAGATTGGACAAGAGTAAAGAGTGTTTTCGTCACTCCTTAAATATATTCTTTAGGAACATATCTTAGTGTAATATACCTATTACATTTCCAAGGGATATCTTACACTTAAAAATTATGGTCAATGAACCTTTTAAAAATGAAATCTCTTTCTATATTGCTCAAACTAATAGAAGGATCTAAGAAACACTAGAAGTTATTTCTACAGTGTAAAAAAAAAATCTTTTTCCCAGTCCAATCTGCATTTTCAGAAGAAAGATGAAGAAAGAGTAGCTATATAAAGATCCAGTTCGTAAGTCCATGTATTGTTTGAAAGTCCACGAAACACGATCCAAAGCCTAATAAAGTCAAAAGGCATCCTTCCAGTTCACAATATTCTGCAACAATATTTTATTTACACAAATATATTCGTCATTTAAAGTCCTAAATTCTAGGTCACAGAAACCTTATCTACAAATATGTCATAGGAGGTAGAAACTATACTAGAAAGTATTTTGTTCTCTGCTATATATTTCAGCAGAGGCAATTGTTAGTTACCAAAACCTGATACTAGTTAACAGGTATATGTAACAGTCTTGAACTGAATTGCTCCTGCTATTGGAGAGATGCATATGAGGATCAATACACCTGGCAGTCCCAGGAAAAATGACAAATAAGCAGACAGAATAAGTCATCATCCTACTGCCATGAAAAAGTCAGCCATTGAAATACATTTTCTTGATGTTGTTGCACCATCATACATTCCACATCAATGTAATCTGAAGAAAATACTTTTGTTTCTACTTCCTACATCTCCACACTGACAGTCTTCAAAACATGAGTTCTAAGACTGACTGTTTTCTCCGGCATTTTGTTAAGAGGCAGGGCCACAAAGTTTTGTCTTTTATTAGACTTACAAAACAACTAGAAGAATAAAAAAAAAGGAAATACAGATTTCAGAGTTCTCTTATGAGGTCTGGAAAGAAGTATCGCATCAAAAACAAAGCTAAAAGCAAGTTAGGTGTATTTGCTTGTAGCTTAATCTAATTTTGCTAATTGATTAGATCACTTGAGAGGAAAACACTGACAGATTAGTGACACATGTTAGCAACGAGATAGTTGTCAGACCTTATGGAACAGACACGAAAAAGAAACCAGGGTCGGTTGGCTAATTGCAATGGCACATAATGTAATATCTTCATTATTCCCCTCTTTAGTATCCAGATGAAATAGAAATTTTGATTCTAGACATTATTTGAAAGGATTTGTAGGTCTCCCTTGAAGTTGTTACTGAGAAACCAAAGAGGCTTTGTAAAAAGTACTAGAGCTAGAATTTTCTTTCCTTAATTGATCATTGGCAGAAGTTCTTGTTTCTGCACACTGATTATTCATTTTCATAATGACAGTCCTAGCTGCTTAGGATGTAAACTTTCAGGAAGAGTGGTGCAAATACAAAGTATTTTGATGTGTTTATTTATGGGGACATTCTACAACATCCTGGAAGATTTGGGTTTATTTATTAAGTATTACCGTGTAGAAAATTTTATTGAATTTGGTAAGAATGGTATTGTTTGAAAAGTTGAAATTAAGACTCTGGAAAGTAGTATGTATGGGTATTACTTCTAAGGGTTTAATCCATTATCTCTTCCAGTCCCTGGAGATTCAAAAAGGATACAGAGACTCTGCAAACCATTTTGAAGAAATTGAGGGAATATTGCTCAAGCTGTACCTGTGGACACTCTTCCACCAGTCTTTTAAGGATATTCTTATGTTCTCATGTACTAAGACTGAGGAATGCAAAGTGACAACTGAGATATAAGGATTGGTTTTATCAATCAGAAATGTTTATAGAGTGGAAAAAAAGGGAAACTCCAGTATTATCTCAGAAGATAACCAAGTCTGAAGAGCTGGCCCTTCAACGGGGCCTAAGTGAGAGTAGGCAGGGAGTGAACGGTTCCCCTTAGATCTGTCAGAAAAAAAATCTAATATTAATGTTGTTTAGGGAGCACGTCAAGCTTGACTGTTATCTGTCATCCGGTCCCTCCTATCATACTCCTTAGCTTCCACAGTTCTTGCATCAGATGGCACAAGGTCATCCTTGTCTGTTCTGTTAGCATCTGTCTATGAACCCACAGTACAAGAATCAGTCTTACCCCTTTTAAAATGCAGTGAAAAATATCTGCCACTACAACATTTGTTCAAGAAATTCCTGGTTATCATTGCTGCATAAAATTTACTTTTTTTTTTATCTGTCTTAAGCCAAACACCTCCTAACATTCCATGAAACCTCTTCAGTTCAATTATTGCAAGTCTAGTCAGTAACACTTCTGCATTCATCTCTGCAGCCTCTGTGATTATGGAACCCTTCATTTATCCACTCTCCAGTCTCATTTCTGCTGTGCATTGCAGAATACAATAAGTGTATCTAACAGTAGTCAGGTAGAACTGCAACTGGAACTGTTATATTGGCAGATAAAACATGTACATTCCTTATTTTCATGTGTCAGTGCAAAATTATATTTGAAGACTGGCCCTTCAGTGGGGGCTGGATACCTATTTGGTTTTTTGAAGTTTTTCCAGGGAACAGCTGCTTTGTCTGTGGAATGCCTATTCTGTTTGAAACACTAGAGCAATACAATATTAATTCAGATGTGAGTGCAGACTGAAAGGCAATGTGAAAGTAGGAAATTTCAGGGCAGCTCCTATATCATAGTTCACAAGATTCCTCTCCAAGCCTGCTGTTACTTGCATGGAGAAGTAAAAAAAAAACAAAAAACAAAACAAAAACCCAAAGCTTGACATTGCACGGCGCAGATGTCCAAGGGTCAAATCCATTCTCCGACTATACCACATATTCCCCTGAAGTGAACTGTTACCATCAGCAACTCAGCATTTAACAAGTCTGAGAAAAGATAGCAAACTAGCTAACTGCTTCCAATCAGTGTTGTCACTGGCCAAGAGAGAAGAAAGGAGAAAGTGGTGCATATGAGCCCATGCTGAGATGAAGAAAAAATCTGCTAGAATGATTAACTTCTGACACACCATATAGCATATTATGGTCATCACTGGCCCAATTGACTATAGTGGCTGCATCAAGAATACACTTTTACATGTGCATATGTCTTGCAATGTTCATCTGCAAAATGCCATGTATTTACATGGGAAGTAATTTACATTTCAGTTCCCGCACCATTTTCAGATAGCCAATGTTAATGAAGCTCCCCAGGTAATGAAATATTAAGATTTAGAATTAAATGAAACCCCAAAGCCTCTTAACCACATTAAAGTGCAAGGAGGATACAATTCTCATCAGGTCTCAGTAAAACTGTACTTGTGAGACTTTCCAGTGACTGGCACAGTCCATCACATAGTATGTTATCTTGGAGCCTAGAGACCCAAGTCCTCTTTCTAGATCCATCAGTTGTTTCATCTTCTTGGGCAGATTATTTTGCCATTTATCCTGGGGACAAGGAGCAAGGCTGTATATAAACTGATCCTGCACCTCAGCACATACAAGCTCTACAACGCACTTTGCTGACAAGCAGAACTTCAGCAAATAAGGAAGAATGGGTGGTTTGGCACAAGTACATAGAAGCTGGCAGAAAATGGGTAATATCTGATTACGTTTATCTGCAGATTCCTCGCCCCTAAAATGAAGCCACTGGCAATTCACTCCATTGTAATATAGTTTCAGACCATGGGAGTAGAAGCATGACAAAATGTTTGGGATTGCTTGAATTCTCCCTGTCAATAGAATGACCTGCCATCTGCTTCTCTGCCCATGGTTATGGGCTATTGATCCATACTTAAGTACCCATTCACATGAAAGGAATGTTTCTGTGTCAGGCAGCTAGGACTCCATTGAATGTCTGTATAAACACTGCAGTGTGTTTTCCCAGGCATTTTAAAATCTGTCTCCAAATGGAATCAGTACGTCTGTGTGATTTTACTTTGTTTTAATTTTTTTTCTCAAGGAAAAAAATTCATATCTTAATGAGACATTAAGTTAATGTTTTCCAAATGCAGAGATACATATACACACACACACATATAATATTTTTATATATACTTTAGTATATCCACTTATAAAAGTGCAATGACAGAGAGGTAGGATGAATATCATCTTTAGAATAAAATCCTGCTTTAAGCCTGACTCCAGAGGAATGCTTTTGGGGCAATTAAATGTTGGGTTTTTGCTGACTAAACTGCCTTGGGAAGTTTCTCTGTGCTACCCTGACCCAATTGCTGCCCCTTTGCAGTAGTTTGCCTTGATGGAGGCAATGTTTGTGGAACACACTGTGTCTGAGACGCTTGATACAATCCAGGGCAAAAAGAGAATTTCCAGAAAAAAACAACCAACCAACCAAACCACTTTTGTCCTTGTTTTTGTTTGTGTGTTCTTTTTTTAATGTAGATCTCCCTAATGTGAAGCACAAAATGATCCCAGAAGTAGTTATGCTGGTACATCTGAATGGGTGAGGGAGGAGGCATAAAGGGCTGAAGAGCAATGGAGGAAGGGCAGCTCATTTTGCCACAGAGGAACACATGCTGTGTAACTAATCCTAACAGATATCTACAACAATGAACCAGAACTTCAAGTCTTCTAAACTATTTACTGTATTTGATTCATGAATTTCACACTCAATATTCTAGGTGTGGGTGTATTTTTTAAAAAATTCTTCTCTTTCTTTCACTAAGGCATACTGACAAGAGACTATTCATTTCTTCCAAAACAGAGTGTCAGACAGTGAAATGCAGCTTTAAGCTATAAGAGTTATTTTTGATGTAACATCTTTCTTGTCAGTGAAATAAACAGCAAGTATATATTTCCAGCTGGTGCCTAATTCTTCTTATATTTGAGTTAGCCCTTGTACATTATTGTATGAGTGCTATTGTTGCTGTTTAAAGTATGCAGATTGTTGGCTATTTGTTTCCTCAATAAAGCATTTTTTTCCCCTGGGATAAATAATTGTGGGTATTTTATTTATAAAAAGATCAGTACTGAACACGCTTATACCAGTCCAGCCAAGAATGGAGTGTGTGCTTAACTCCAGGAGTGTAATTTCTGCTGCAGTCATCAGGGACTCTACCTGCTGAGAGCAAAGCATGTGTCTTGCTGGATTATAGCATTCAGAACCTCGCAAAACTGAGCTCATAGCTAATTAAAGTTACTACATACATGCCAGTAGGAGTTAGCCACCTGAATACCATCGGAGATCTAGTCTTAAATTCTCCTTGGAATCCTACTAATCCCTTTTCTTCAGTCATGTTTTATAGCAGTCTGTACACAGCTGCATGCTATTTATGCTTACAAAAACATCCTTTCATCAGTTTTAAATTGGTTTCCTTCTCACCTTGTGATGTCTCTGTGCTTTTCTGTTGTGGAAGGAAAGAGGTGCCTCTGTTCTACCTTTTATGTTCTAATCAGTATTGGATATACTTCTACTATATCATAATTTCTTTCTCTCTAAAGCATTCACTTTTATAATCAGGATGCACACAGCAGACATCTTGCTATTCCTGTGATATGTTTTTCTCGCCCTTCTCTCAACCCATTCACTTTCTAGTGTTACCTAGTCTCAGGTAATGTGCCCAGAACTGTGAACAGTGTTCAAGGTAAAGGTACAGTCTCAGTTTACATTACCATACTTTCTTAGTAGCGATCTTCTTCTTTCTCAATAGAGACTCTTTTTTATTTAACTTGAATCCCAGCTGGCATCAACAAGTAGATTCCATCAAGGATGCCATGATGAAGCCTTCTTTTATTTTTCTGCAGGCACATCAACTTAGAACTGATCAGTCTACAAGCAGTTCAGTATTTTGCTCTCAGTTTGCTTCTTTTCAAAATCATTGTCTACCAGATTTTTTTCTTGGTTTTAAACATTGCCTTCTCAGGCCCTTCCTAGCCCAAAAGTTCAAACCTGGAGAAACGTTGGTCCACACACCAAATCTTGGCTGAGTTACCATCTAGTTTATCCCTCCTTCACCTGTTTCCTCTTACAGCTTAGGTGATTCTCCACATGTATATGCAGTTTAGGTGACAGTCCCATTGAAAATATAAGTAATTCTCCTTCTCCTGTCCCCTACACAATGCATATGCATAAGCAAGAAAACAAATAGAAGTCATACATATACAGATCTCTACATCCTGAAATACTCTGACGGCAAGTTTCCCTAGCCAGGGATAAGGCTCTCCCTTGTCCAGACACATGGCACATGTTCCTGAGAGTTCTTTCCTTTTTCAATGTAACAATGGTATTTTTTTATTGCTCACAAGCTTTGTTGTATCCTCTTCACTTCTTTCCACAAACATATATGCATATGCTGGACCCTTCTAGTAAAGGTTTTTTTTATTTCCCTCAGGCTGAAAACAAAGTCTTTACTGTAGCCAATGCTGCTGACAACTTAGCAGTTTCTAATTAATTATTTGACCCTTCTTCCTCATCCCACAACTGCATAGCTGCCTTTGTGTTCTCCCAGGGGACATCGTCAGGAAATCTACAGCAGGTGGGAGAGCTCATGTGTCATCTCCTGCAAATGAAGGCTGAGAGACAACTCATCCAACCTCAAGCACAGAAGAATACCCTAAAATTAGCTGGGCATTTGGTGGCAGCAACTGTATGTAGCAATGCACTGCAAGACAAAGAAACAGATGGCACAGCAGAAAGTATGGATGTTGTATTTACTGTCCAGCGGGAGGCCTCTTCACTTTGTTCTTCTAACATCTCTACAGGGTTTATTGTGGACATAATGGGATTCCCTTTCTGCTCCACTTCCTGCCACTTCTACAGGCAGCTTTTCTCGAACTTTACTCAATTCATAGTTGGTCTTTCCAACTGCTTCTTTCCTGGTTTTGACAGGTGTTTTACCTATGTGTTTGTAAGTACTCATATTCTTTTTTTTTCTTTCTAATAATAAGTTTTTGTTTATTGGGAATGAATTATGTAAAATTTCTCCACCTGAGACTGCTTTGCTCATGAGACCCTTATGCTTTACTCTGCCCAAGTGACCTCCGGTTTACAAATGCAAGCTTATATAGACAAAGAAAGGGGATGCACTCTTATTGTCCATGTCCTATCTTTCCCTAACTACTTTAATCTATAATAGCCATGGACGTAAGACCTGCACACTTGTAAAGCAGATGTCAAACTGAACAGTACTTGTGTTCACATACTCCTGACAAATGCAAGCCACAAAATCCTCAGGCATTCACCAAGCCTGCTGAAAATTGTTATGACCTTCACTCTGACATGGGGTAGAGTGTCTGGGGGCAGAAAGTAGTTGCTGATCTGTGATTGCTTTTGAGGCAGTGAATCATAGTCATGTTATTCCAGTAGAACAGGGTTGCATATCTTCCAAATCACTGAAAATTTCAATTTCAGTCCATGAGTGGCGTTGTATGACCTGGTTTGATAAGAGCTCCTACCTGTCTTTCATCTATTGGAAATAACTGAACTGCAATCTTTAGACCCTTTCCAAACTTCCTTTACAGTTGCTACAATCTTTTCTTGTTAATTAAAATCTTGAAATTAGATTTATGCTGCTGTTGTGGTTTAACCCCAGTGCTAACTAAACACCACACAGCCATTCTCCCACTCTCCCACCCCATGGGATGGAGGCAATAACAGGAAGACTAAAATGAGGTAACTCATTGGTTGAGATAAAGTCAGTTTATTGAGTAAAAGAAAAGTTGCATGTGAAAGCAAACTAAATCAAAGAATTTCTTCACTACTTCCCATAGACAGACAGGTATTCAGCCACCTCCAGGAAAGTAGGACTCCATCACACATAACAGTTGCTTGGGAAGACAAATTCATAAACCCATAGAACCATAGAATGGTTTGGGTTGGGAATGACTTAAAGATTGTCTAATTCCAACCACCATGCCTGCCCTGGGCAGGGACATCTCCCTCCTTTACACAAACGCATGAAGCTTGAGTAACGAGCTGGAGGAGCTGGAAGCTACAGTGCTACTAGAAAGCTATAATCTAGTTGCCATCATAGAAACATAGTGGATGGGACAAATCCCGTAACTGGAGTGTGGCTATCAATGGCTACAGGCTGTTCAGAAGGGACAGACCAGGTAGGAGCGGTGGAGGTGTTTGCCCTCTATCTCAGGAAAGGGATAGAATGTGAAAAGCTGTTGTTGAAGACTAGCCATGAACAGGTTGAAAACTTGTGAGTCAAAATTAAAGACAGAAGAACCAATGGGAACCTTGTGGTTGGTGTATACTACAGACCACCCCCTCAAGGAGAGCCAGCTGATGAAGTCTTCTTCCTTTAGATACAGGAGGCTTCACACTCACAAGCTCTCATCCTACATGGGGACTTCAACCACCCCAACATACACTGCACAAGTAGCATGGCAAGCTGTAGGCAATCCCTTCTTCTTCCAGTTTTATATGCTGAAAATGATGTCATATGTTACAGAATATCCCTTTTCTTGGTTGGGGTCAGTTGTCACATCTGTGTCCCTTCCCAACTTGCTGCTAGGGTAGCATGAGAAGCAGAAAAGGCCTTGACTCTGTGTAAGCGGTGCAGCAGTAATGAAAATATCGCTGTGTTATCAGCACTTTTCCAGCACCAATCAGAAACATAGTCCCATAGTAACTACTATGAAGAAAATTAACCGTACTCCAGCCAAATCCACTATAATTGCATTCAAGCATCTTCAGCATACAAATGTCATGTAAGATGATGTTTGTAACCCTGCATGGACATTAGGGACTGCAGAAGTGAGGGTTGTGGGGTTTTTTTTGTGAAAACCAACTCTAGAAAGGTTTGGGGCACCAACTTAAAAGTACTTTCTTTCCATTTTATTTTGAAGAAATATTGAGGACTGCTGCTTCATGGGAAATGTTAGGGGTGACACTGTTCATACTTTGGTACACATAAAGCAAAAATTTACATCTTTCTCAGCTTCTGCCAGAGTACACAATGAACAGAGAAGAAATATACTTGAATTTATAAGTATAGGCATACCTTAAGGAATTGGATATCAAGGTATAAATGTTTTCTGTTCCTTAGGAAAAAATATTGTTGCAATCACAGGCTATAGGAACTAGCAGTTCTTCTGAAGTTTAAAAGAAACTCACTTTTTGGTTATAAAATATGCATTATTCATGTTGCCCAGGTAAACTTTATTTTTCTTTTTAAAGAGTCTTGACACTTCAAACTGGCATTCGAGAGTTTAGTGTAAATCTTTGCAATATTAAACAGGTGGCAAGCTGACAGCAGAAAATTAGAAATATGACCTGTGAAACAGCCCATTTAAACAGAAGTATGAAGAGTTAGGGTGCAGCCTACTTGCAAGCGCTAAACAAAGTGTTTCAACACCTTTTTACTGCCTCTCTACAGATATTGCTCTGCCACAGTAGTTCTTGAATAGCTATTGCAATATTTTCTATATGAATTTCCTTCTTTCTTTTTTTCCATCTCTTTCCCAATAAATTAGTAGTACTAAGTAAAAATTCCCTGAGGATAATCATTTGAATATAAAATTGAATTAGGTCTGGCCATGTTCTAACCCATTTTGTATTTGTCTTTCACATGCCCCTAAGAAAGTAAATTCTGCTAACATAGGCACTCAATAAAAGTTTTGAAATTCACAGTAGAGCAGTGTATTTTAGGACTTTTAATGTAGTTTACACCGAAAGGGTGTGACCTTACAAAATCCTTTCACACATCCTTAGCTCAGAGACTCAGCAATGACTCAGGAAATGTTTTGGCCACACCTTCTGGTAATTAGGAGTGCAGATGCACCCGTATTACCAGATTGGTAATATGTTCACTGCAGAGTTAATTTAGGGAATTGGCATCAGGAAGATGAGCAGAAAAAGCAGCCAGGTTAAAAAGCCAGATCATATCACTGGTGATGTGCTTCTGTTCTTGTTTCTGGATCGTATGTCACTGTTTCTTAAAGCTACAGAGAGTAGAGATGTTCCAGCTGACTGCTTCTCAGTGAAATGTTGGAGAACCTGTCTGTTATTTTGGACAAGTTAATGGAAGATAATCAGCAGTGTGGTCATTTAGAGTTGTCACTGTAGATGTTTTCCAGTAAGGGCACTCTAGGTTCATCAAAGATACAGTCTCAGGGTTGGAAAATATAATGGACACTGATGATTCAGTTACTTCTCTTCCTTTGTGGTAATAAAGCCATATATCTCTCAGATAAAACATATCTTGCTTTCCTACCATAACAGAGATCTCTACCTCCCCATAGAAATAGCAAGATGGAGCCACTCAGAAATTTTCCATGGATGAGCGTGGCTGGTTTTGAGTAGAAGTATCTGTGAAACAACACAAGAAAACATATCCACTTTTTTTTTTTCCCAGTAGAAACACCTGAGAAAAATCAAGAACTTGAAGCTGAATATTGCCTGAAACCTACTTTGAGCTGTGAGCACATATGCTGCCTTCGTGTTTAATACTTTCCATATTAAGGGCCACAAGAGTAGAAAGGGATTACCTCAAAGATACTCATTTCTGTCATTCATTTTTACTCCTAACATGGAGCTCTAAGGCCAATGAACTTTGGCAAACAACAGAGGTTAAAAGGTTCTCTTCAAATATGAACTGCAAAGAGAATATAAATTTGGAGACGCAAAGGATGTCAGATTTCAAAGGGTAAATGAGAGTAACAAAAGTGGATGAGTGATATTATCCACCCAAGCAGCCAAGACTTGAAGGACATCTAGGGAAACACTGAACAAGCCAGACAGAATATTACAGTACACATCAGCACAAGAGAGAAAAAAGAGTCCAGTAGAATAAAGTTGAACTCACATTGTGCAGGAGAATGGATTTAACATAATTCATCCACCTTTGAACTTGCAGAGAGTGAACAAAACAAATGTTCCAATCGAAATATTAGAAGATTGTTGCACTCATCTGAAAACTCTGCATTTGGTCACCATGTGTTCCTGACAGTTGGCAGAAGAAGGCAAGGCATCTGATTGCTTTCATAGAATCACAGAATCATAGAACAACCAGGTTGGAAAAGACCCACCGGATCATTGAATCCAACCATTTCCTCTCCTTTCTTTTCCTTTCCTCTCTTTTTATAGATACAACCCTCCCTGTGGACCATAATCAACAAAGCCACAGAACTTGTCCTGTAATCTTCTCCTAACTCAAGTAGGACAAGGTTTAGTGAACACCAGGAAGATCAAGGAAGACCCAAATGCTGCAGAGAGGACTCATTGCTCCTCTCTCATGTAACAGCCTTTCAAATATCTTTCATATCAATGTTGGAATATTCTGTAGAAGGAATAAGTTCTAATGGAATTACAGATGTTTTTAAAAGTGAGGTGGGTAAGGCAGTGACAGCATGAACTGGAGCAGCTGTAATCTCCGTGAAGTGTGTGGAGGTACACCAGGAAAAGAAAAATCTGTGCATGGCCCAAGAACAAATGCAAAGGCTGGCATTAGACTACACAGTAAGCTCTGTTTAAAAAGAAAGTTTGTGATAGCAGATCAAGGAAACAAATGCACATTTCTACTCAAGAAAGAGAACAAGCTTAGGCAAAAGTCTCCAATAAATCTCAGAGCTGTGAGCAACTAACAAAATCCTTATAGGTGATAGCTTTGAAGAAAAATAGTTTTACAGGAAAAGCACTGGGCTGAGCCTCAGGAGGTTGGTGTCCCGATTGTTACACTGCTGCACATGGTCCCTAGGACTCTGGAAGGGAAAAATATTCAGCAGAGCTTTCTTTTATAAAATGGAGATAATATTTCCCTTCCCTGACATCCCTTTTCTATTTATGAGGCAAGAACATCTTTGGATTTACTCTCAACTGAACCTGTCAAGAGTTACTGGGGAAAACAGCATCCCAGGGACACCTTTCAGGAGGAAGCAAGCACCAAGAGAACCATTCTGAAAATCTGCAGATTCAGAAGAAGAATACAAGAGCATGAATATAACTTACACAGAGGACATCTTTCATGGGATGGCAAGGAGGCTGAATCCATTTGCTTCCTTTCATGTCAGTCTAGGAACTTTTATGCTCTACAGATTGTCAGCAAGTAAATCTTACAATCAAAATGGGGTGTCTTGAAGTCTATTAGTACACAATCAAACAAAGAGACCTTTAACAGTCCCTCTGACCCTGCTCTAAGCAGACTGAAAGACATCCTGATGTCCATTTCAGTCCAACTGATTCAGAAACTCTATTTTCTAATAAAAGCCCCAACAAAAGAGTAAATAAAATTAATTACATAATTTCTGTCTGGTGCATGGCCACAATTAGTGCCTGACTGTATCATAAAGCTTGAGACATGTGGAAGGAGCAGGTCTAGCTTTGCTCCACAATATCTCCATCACACCTTCTCTTAGCCATGTCCTCTCACTGCTTACTTTGAGGTCTCGTGTACTTGTGTAAGTCACACAGCAAGCCAGACCAGCCCAATCAAATGGGAAAAAGGGACAAGATGAAGCAATCTATTTAAGGTCAAATTAACTCTTGTAGAGGAATCAGGAGGGAAAGCTGGTGGCTGGGGATACAGAATCATAGAATCATAGAACAGAATCACAGAATCATAGAATAACCAGGTTGGAAGAGACCCACCGGATCATTGAGTCCAACCATTCCTATCAATCACTAAACTATGCCCCTTAGCAACTTGTCCACTCGTGCATGAAACACCTCCAGGGAAGGAAAATCAACCACCTCCCTGGGCAGATGGTTCCAGTGCCCAGTGAC
>WAAB01001650.1:196541-209920 GCA_013389865.1 Piaya cayana | reverse complement strand
CTGGAGGGATTTAGAAGTTGGGTTGATGAGGTGTCCATGGATGTGATTTAGTAGTGGATAGGTACGGTCAGGCGCTTCATAATGTTAAAGGTCTTTTCCAACGAAGTGATTCTATGATGAGTTGTAGATTCCTTTCTTTTATTTGATTCATAATTTATTTAATTTTATTATCTTTCTTCTCTTCTCCTTATTTGAACAGTTAAGTTACTTTTTCATTCTAAATAGCCATGCTGTGCCTTGGCATGCTATTCCTTGTTTAAATAAATTACATTCTCTTATATTTCATCTGTAAATATAGTAAATAAGAGAAAAATCATATTTTTCAGTATCCAGCTATATTGCAGCACTTTTTGCTGGCAGCTTGTAATGACATCTTTAAATTATGCATATCATTTAGCTTTTTATTCAAAAATCAACATGGAAAAAGCCCAGGCACTGAAACCATCTCCTAAGTTTTTTAGTTTACTACAGAGTGGGCAAAACCTATAACAAACAATCATTATTTACACTAGCAAGGATGCTTCATTGATTTTATATTATTTAATCATTATATCTCCCCAACTGCAAAACAGACTTTGCATGTTGAATGGGTTTGGTAGGTTTATTGTGGTTAACTTGTGAACTGAACCAGAAACTTCATGTATGCATGTTTTTCAAACAGGAGCTAGCTTAATTTCTGTTTTCATTCCATTCGCTTCTTAAGGGATATACTTATAAAATAATTTTCTTCATAATAGTCTCCTTTAAGATT
This sequence comes from Piaya cayana, assembly GCA_013389865.1. Lineage (NCBI taxonomy): Eukaryota > Metazoa > Chordata > Aves > Cuculiformes > Coccyzidae > Piaya > Piaya cayana. The sequence goes on along the minus strand of WAAB01001650.1, from coordinate 209,169 downwards.
TCTATACTATTCCCCTTCCTCTCCCCAAATACTTTTTGACAACTTGCTGGCAGTAAATGTTAAAGTGACTAATTACATTGCATCCTCTACAGCTGTAGTGTGTTACAATGCAGGCTAGAAAATGGGTATCTGGCAGAGTCCTGGCTTCAGGAACCAGGTCACTAATACAGAGTGGCTGGATGGAGGAGCAGTGCTGGTGCTTGATTGATGAGATGTGAACTGTACCAAAAGCAGCCTCTCCAGCCTTTCAGCTGAACGCAAAGGCTCTAAGCAAGTAGCCTTCAGCAAAATGCAAGTGAATTAATCAGGAGGCAGTGGGGAGAGACTCAAAGATTAATGTAATTTTGAAAGGGTCATTTTAAAAGTTCTCAGCAATTCACATACTGTTAAAGAATTATCAGGGTCATAACATTACCCTTTCATAAAACTGGCATACTTTATTCAGCAATATGCCTATATGTAAAGGTAAAAACTGCTTGAGCACAAAACCAAAAAACAGTTTAAAGGTTTAATCTATAATTGCTTTCAAAAGAATACAATTCAATTTTCACTATTAAAATATTCAAAAGCACATGGAATTAGTTGTAAAGTTAAATTACTAAATCAAAGTTGTTAAAAATATGCTTTTGGTGTTAGAGCTTGTGCAGAGACAAGACAATTTAAGACAAATGCAAGACATTAAACTATGACCTTTTACAGTGCAAGCACTTCTCGTAATTGTAATTGCCTTGGGCTAGTGAATGCAACTATGAAACTAATTTTCACAAAAATTGTACATGTATTTGAAAAGATCTGTCATACTTCTTTGATTGCCTCAGTTACAATAGTTTGGTACAATTACAGTCAATTAAATCAGATGGGGAAAACTGCACTTAGTCATGTTAGTTTCTTGAATAAAAAGATCTAGATTTTTTTAGGTAAGACCTATAAAGTATTTCCTATATCCTCAGTAGGAGTCCAAACCAGGAACATTTTGTTTTAAACTTTGTGCACAGCAATCTTCACAGTTTTTGGAATTGTGTATGTCTTGATAATTCTTCTTTACTCTAAATTTTAATCAAGCCTTTATTTTTGATTTATTATGTAGAGGGGTTTTGTTGGTTTTTTTGGTGGTTTTTTTTGGTGTTTTTTTCCCCCCAAATGCCTAAGCAAATGATGCCTAGCAGGAAAAAAAAAAAAGCAAACAAACAAACAAACAAAAAGACTAGCTTCATGCAATCACTTTTGATGCCAGTGAGGTGGTTTGGTGGTTTTAAGAATTTTCTCATCATCCTCCATCCATTCAAATGTCAACCCTGCAGTATAGGTAGTGGGGATATTTTTGTTTTGCGGTTTTGGTTTTTTTTTTGGATCATGGACTTCCATTCCTAGTGAGACAACCAACAACTTACTTAAAGGTAGATTCATGCTGAAGCATTAGTTTACTTACTGGACCTGCTGCCTACAGATAATACGTAGGAAGGCCAGACCATTGGGTTTGCAGCAGCTAACACATTGTAAGAATGGTCTCAGACTGGGCTATCTGTCCCAGAGAGAGAGCTTTCTCTCTGTACATGAGTAGGGAAGTTGTAAGCACTGCTCATTATTTTAGTGCAAAATCCTCTAGGTAAGGAGTTCCATGGGGATGGGTATGAATATTAGTAAGGTTGAATATAAAATACCAACAAAAGTGCTGAGCAGCAGGAAAATAATTAAGTAAAATGAATATATTTAAGTAGTTACCTTAATACTTCTATATGCAAATAATTCTCAGCAGATAGAAAGATGATAGGGATTTTGCATGTTTTGATTTTCACTTCTCAAAAACATCTGTTCTTTCTGCTATTCGACAGAAGCTATGAGACAGTCTGTTTTGTTTCCTTGAATCTTCTACTTTCCTTAGAGGTCAGTAGGATTTTTCTTACAATATTTCCAATTTTCAAAGTGTGTAGAATTTGTCTACTAAATTTTCCAAATTTTAGCCATTCTGATATTACAGAAATGTGGTATAGTAGATGCTAACCGTATCTGACCATATTTTATTTGTTTCAACAGTTTCTTATTTATTTTACAATTAGCACATAGTCATCAGTGTGGCTTTCCTGTGTTTACCTCCTGTCTTTTTCCATTTGTGTATTTCCAAAACACCAGAATAATGAACATTATAGTTACTTAAATATCTGTGGAGAATCAGGAATGGAGAAGATAAAACATATCTTCAGACTGTCCAGACAACTCTTTAGCATAAAAGTGGAAATGCCCGTTAATGAGGCAAATTCCTTTTAGTAAGTAAATGTTAAGGTGTATTTATAGTAATCAAAATGCTAACATGCATTTAAATGATCTCATAAAATCTGGTTGTAGCTTTTTCTGACATTGATTAATAAAATTAAGGAAGTCTGTTGTATATAGTAGTTCTTGAGATTAAAAACATATTTCAGATGTTCCTAAGTCTGCTGCCAAGACTCATCTGTTAATAACTTGGCTGACACTTACAAGCTAACACTTACAAGTCTGTATTTTCAAACAATGACACTTAGCAAATTTTCCCTTATTTTCTTTATAAAAAGTTTAGCAGTGAAAAACCTGTTTTAGAAAAGCTTGAATGAACCTCTTTCTCATGTAAGTTCTTGTGTCAGAACTGTGCAAGGTTGTTCTGGCATGGGCAAAGCAGAGGTTAATGGGAACAAAATGGTTTCCCTTCCTCATCCCAAATATCTTTGTTATAGAATACTCAAGATGACTGAGAAGATAAAAAAACCCCACTAATATAAAAAAGGGTATTTCTTCATGGTCCCTTTAACGTGAGTTATTTTAATCCAGTTTGATACATGGTTTTGGACTAGATGACTAGAGGGTTGAAGTCATTTTGAACTTAGATATTCTGTGATTCTGATATTTTATATGATTAGTGTATTCTCAGAAACCCTTTTTGAAATATTCATATATTGATGAAACATTCTGATTAATATATAAGGTAAAAATCACAAAATTTTCAGTGAGGCTTTCTATTCAGAAAGACTATTTCACCCTGCTTTTAATATCTTTACAATATTTGTTTCTTAAATGTGTTTTTTTAATCTGTCCAAAATAGCTTAACATTTTCTAGTGTGATTTGCTATATACTTATTTTGTTGTTGCTATTGTTGTTGTTTCTTTGCACGGCATTTATTTCATCGGATATATATGGTTTAGTTTCATTTGGTCAGAAGTATTTATTAAAGGTAATTTTCTTCCTTGCTCTCTAAAAATGAAAGAGGAGGCACCAGAGAAGATGTGCATGTATAAAAGGCCACACATTCACTGTGACCTCTTCTGCCCTCCAGATCGCTGACTAGCAATGAGGTTTTCCCCAGGAAAATAACTATGGCATGGCTCCAGGATTCTTCCACACCACAGATTTTTCCAATTTCTTGCTTATTGATTTCTGATAGCTTGAATTCACCTTGTACTTTGAAGTTATTTGTACTCCCAGAACTGAGACACAGAACAATGTCTCTAGCTTTATACTGGCTTTATTATCTGTTTCTTTACTTTTTTTTTCCTGTTGTAAATGAAATACATTAATTCCAAATTTATCAGAAGTTAGTCTGGCTGAATAATGCTTAGCTTGTAGTGTAATGATGAATGTTTTAGAAATGCACATGAACAATAAGTATATACATATGGGACTGGTTTGGACCCCTACAAACACTTGATAGATTGGGTTCTATCAAAATAAGTAGGAAAGTAATAGAAGGGGAGAAATCTTCAAGTGCTGCAAAAATTTGAAACTTTGTATTCATACATGAAGCAGTTAATATCAGTAGAAATGCATGATGTTTTCATGCTTTCCTCCACTACGCCTTATGCAAAGTGAATTAGAGTGATTTTACTTTCCTTTCTCATTCCTTCCTCTCTGTCACTGAGTATGATTGAAAATAATACATATTCCTAAGACAGAATATACTCAGAAGTTTCCTTTTTCTGTAGTGCTTTTTACTTTCTTTTGAGCCTCCATTGTGGCAATCTACATTTGCAATTTGTGATTAGTCCACTCAAGGACTAACTCAAGTTAGTGCACTATCGACTATTAAGCTTGTCAGCAACCTAGCTGAGGTACCATTCCTTGTTACATCACTTTTTATTGTGTGTTCCCCAGAGATGAACTCTGAACAGCTGTGGTGAGGCTTTAACTGGATTTGTATTAGACAAATAAGGAAGCTGAGCAGAGGGTAAGGAAGCAGAAAGGAAGCCATAAACATGAAGTTTCTCAAACTTATAAAAATGTAATAGTAATTACCTTTTTCTATTGATTTGAAAAATTGTGTCATTACTTAAGTTTGCACTAATCTGATGCTTTCAGTGGTTTTTTCCAGGGCTATATAATACAGAGCAGTAATAAGAAGGGCCTGTGATAGCTTTTGAAGCCCAAGTAACACCCTGTTGTACTAGTAAAAACTATGTCAAACTATGTCAACTATCCATCTAGATATCTGTCTGCATATTTTAGTAATTAAATTATATACTTTTAAAATACAGTTTTCTCATCCCTTGCCCTTATTAATACATGTAAATTACTAATTACTATGAATCTGAATAATCCATAAAATCATGCTTAAATCAGTGTATACCTGTTTTCATTTAAAGTATAAGAAAAGACCTTCACAAGATTGAGAGCTGGGCCTCATGAAGTTCTATAAGGCCAAGTGCAAGGACTTCCACCTGGGTGAAGGCAATGTCAAACACACTTCCAGGCTGGGCAGAGGATGAATTGAAAGTAGCCCTGAAGAGAAGGATTAGGGGAATTTTGGTGGATGAGCAACTCTATATGACCTGGGAATGTGTGTTTGCAGCCCAGAAAGCCAGCTGTATCCTGGGCCATATCAGAAGAAATGTGACAAGAGGTCAAGGGAAGTGATTCTGCCCATCTACTCTGCTCTCCTGAGAACTCACACTNCTAACCACCCTCTTCACTTCGCCTAGAACGGTCAGAGCATTTAGGGATAGGAAGGGGGATTATGGTTTTAAGATTTTTAACTTTGTCCAACCACTGTTTTCTGTTTCTAAAGGAAATTAAGATAAGATTTCTTTAAAACAAGTCAACTAAAGAGACTGAAGTCTGTCATCATTTCCCAGTTATATTATCTGAAAAAGAAACAATCCAGTGTGTTCTACAGTTTGCCTGCAATGGTGCTTTTTATCACATTGATGTAATTTAAAGATAGAGATTTCTGTTGGTGCTGTTTTTTTTAAAAAAGACCTACTATGTAATAGGAGTATTATTTTCAAAAAGGTTTTCTGGGTTTGGATCTTGTTTTACAGATATTTTTACAACTGTGGTTTGGGTTTCTTAATGCACCAAACATTAAATTATGGTTGTGTAACTACAAGCTCTGTTAACATTTCTGCAGTCCAAATGTCATTGATGTCTAATCTCTTTTTTTGTTGCCAAGTAACTGTATGATATGTGCTAATATAGCATCTGCCATACTGGGTTTGTATAGTGACCTTTATTTAAAGCTTAGTAGATCAAATAGACGGTAACTGCAGGTTAAGGGAGGTGATTCTGCCCCTCTATTCCTTTCTTGTGAGACCTCATCTGGAGAATTGTGTACAGTTCTGGAATTTCCAACATAAGAAGGATATGATATGGAACTGTTGATACAGGCCCAGAGGAGGGCTACAAACATGATCTGAGGGCTGGAGCACCTCCCATATGAAGACAGGCTGAGAGAGTTGGGTTTGTTGAGCCTGGAGAAGAGAAGGCTCCAAGCAGACATTATAGCGAGCTTCCAGTACATGAAGGTGCCCTACAAGAAAGCTGGAGAGGGACTTTTTACAAAGGCATATAGTGATAGGAGTAGGAGGAATGGCTATAAACAGGAGAGGGGCAGATTTAGAGCAGACATAAAGAGGAATTTTTTCACAATGGGGGTGGTGAGGCACTGGAATTTGTTGCCCAGGGAAGTTGTGGCTGCCTCATCCCTGGAGGTGTTCAAGGCCAGGCTGAATGCGTCCTTGAACAACCTGATCTAGTGGGATGTGTCCCTGACCATTGCAGAGATGTTAGAATTAGATGATCTTTAAGGTCCCTTCCAACGCAAACTGTTCTATGATTCCATGATTATTGTTCCCAGGCATGTTCCCCTCTCTCCTCTTATGGCAACTGTGTAAATCTTGGGGAGTGTCATGTCTTATGGTAGAAATTGATTTCCTACCATATTAAAAAACTGAATACCTATGGAAATGAAAACTTCAGAGCTTAGACTGAAGATAATGCAAACTTTAAGTCCCCTGTGTCATGATGTCTGCTGTTACAATGGGAGGCTCTGCACAAAATGCGGTACCAGATAGAACACCTGTGCAATGAATTGTAAAGTTCTGCAGTGCAATTTTCATGGCATGTCCCCAAACTCCATCCCCATCCCATCTACTGCATAGCCACAAACTACCTAGGACATCCCGGGAATTCTCCAGACTTTCTAAACCTGATTGTAAGTGCAAATACTTGCTAAATATTGCACATGGAAACCTGCTGGAGATTCTTTGGTCCAATCTCTTGCTAAGAGCAGGATCAATGAGGGCAGGTTACTGAGTTGTATAAAACTGGGTTTTGAACATACTGAGAGTGAAAACTCTACAACACCTCTGAGCAATTTGTTCCTGTGTGAACATCCTTATAGTGAAGAACAATTTTGTTAATGTTTAAGTGGAATTTCCTGTTTTTCAGTTTGTGATCATTGCTTCTTGTCCCTCCACTGGCCCTAACAGAGAAGAGTTTGGATCTGTTGTCTTCCTTCCCTCACCATTTTTTTTAAACATGGATGAGATCCCTCTTAGTCATATTTTCTCCAGGTAAAGCAGTCCTAGGTCTCTCAGCTTCTGCTTGTATGAAATGTTTCAATCTCTTAATCATCATTGTGACCCTTCAGCGTCCTTGTCTTGGTAGGTCTACATCTCTCTCATACTGGAGAGTCCAGTAGTAGACTCAGCACTCCGGATATGTCTCATTACAGCTGAGTAAACAAGAAGGCTCACTTCCTTCAACCTGCTCTGCCTGTGCAGCCCAGGGTGCTGTTGGTCTTCCTTGCTCCAAGAGCACATTGCTGGTTTATGCCAACTTGTTCTATGATCTGAGTCCATCTCTGCCAGTCTGCTTTTCAGCTAGTCGTTCCAGCCTGCACTGGAGCGTGGGGTTATTCCTCTCCAGGGAAAGGATGTGGCACTTCCTTTTGTTGAAATTCATGAGGCTTCTGTAAGATGATTTCTGCACCCTGTCAAGGTCCCTCTGAGCAGCAGCACACCCATCTCATCTATCAACCATTCTTCCTAGTTTTGTGTTCCATCATCCAGGTCACTTGAGAAGAAATTAAACAGTGCTGTCCCCAGTATCGATTCCCTGGGGTACACTGCTGGTGCTAGGGCTCCAACTGGACTTTCTGGTTCTGATTGCAATCATCCGAGTCCAACAGTTGAGTGAGTTTTCAACCCATCTCACACACTTAGTCGCTGGTGTGTCAGTGAGGATATTATGTGGGATAGTGTCAAGAGCCTTGCTAAGTCAAGATAAACTGCATGGAGTTCTTCCCCCCATCCACTGAACTAATTATTTCATCACTAAAAGTTATCAGATTGGTTAAACACAATTTCCCCTTTGTAAATCCATGCTGACTACTCCTAATCATCATCTGGTCCTTCATATGTTTGGAAATGGTTTCCAGGACTATTTGTTCTACAATGTTCCTAATTGTCAAGGTGAGGCTGACCAGCCTGTGTTCCCAAGATCCTCCTTCTTGTTTTTCTTGAAGATACATGTCACATTTACTTTCTTAGAGTCTAAAATCTCCTAACTTAAATGCAAAAAAAATAAGCCCACTTGAATGGAACAGATCAAAAATACCTGCCTGAGAGGAAAGAAAAGTTAATGTGAACTCAGAGAGACACACATAAGACAAAAAGCACTCACAGTGTTCACTAAAGTAGAAATTATTAATTTTTCTCAATTTTGGGGCCACAAGAAATGATGGTATGTGCAAGTTTCTAGGAGAGCAAAGGCAGGTTCAGAAGACTAAATCACTGAAATGACTTGGAGAGAGAGATGTACAGGTCTATGACAGAATCAGAACAGAGACAATGAGATCAAGTCACATTTTAAGTTGGATCATTTTGAAATTAGCAACAGAAATAAAAGGTTGACTACAATTCCTGAAAGAGGAAACTGCAATAAGTAAAAGCTTTAATTGCAAGGCCATTAAATGACAGCTCTTTGGAAAGATTGAATTGATCAGGATGTATAGGGTCCTGTTCCCTTTACAATGCCTCTTCAGAGACTGAGAAAACTGATTCTGAAATGTCAGTATTATCCAAAGTAAGATTAAGTTATGAAAAAAAAGGAATAGAGTATCTAGAATTTGTGTTCAAAGGTCATGAACGACAATATTTTGAAGGACTATCTACCCTAATTCTCAAAATAAGGAGAAAATAATAAAAGCAAGAGATTCAGATACATTACTATTCAGTTCCTAAACACCCTTCACTAAACGACTTTAAATGAAGGAAAATACACTCCAGTTACTTGCACTTGAAATCTTATTCTGAGACAGATAATACAAAATAATAGGTCAAAAATAGAAGCTAATGATAAATTCAGGGGAAATTTTTAATGATTGTGAAAAAATGAGGAAATGAAATAACAATAACATTAAAGTGAAGCTAAGTAAGAATATGTAGGTATCCCTAATTAATCAGACAATAAAAATGAAATTTTCTGAAAGTCACCCAGCAAGGAAAACAATTGTTAAGAAAGTTTGTGTTTGGTCTAGTCACAGAGAACATAACCCTATGATAGTTCCCCTCCATTTTTTCTATATTTTCACTTTGAGAAAAAAATGAAAGAGAAGTAAGTAAGGGGGCTGATGTAAAAAAAAAAAAAAAAATCTGTGATAATATGCAGTGTGTGTTACAGAAAGCTAGTTTGATGTTAAATGTGTCTGGTTTTGTACTTTTTTGCCTAATCCTCATGCTTTATATAACTCTCTGTTTTGCTTCATGAATATGTAATCTATTCAGGTAGCCCAGTTGTTAAGTGTACTGCATATGTTCCTATTTGTTTCAACAGCCTTATACAAGATTTATATAACACAGCTCTTCACTGAAGACTTTTCTATACAAACGCATAACTTAACCTGTAGATATAGGAGCAAAATAATACTTTTATGGGTTCTAATTGCAAGTAAATACATTTACAAGTAGTTACAATAAGGGTCATGGTCCATATAAATTCCTCAAAAATCATTAGTATAAGCTTCTAGAGATAAAAACTGCTAGGAAACAATTTTCCAAAGCTTTTCATTTGTGTTGGAATAGAACAATAGCAGAAACAGCAGCACATATAGTTTAACTGAGGTAAAGGGTATTTGCCTAATCCTGTTCTCACACAGAGGTAAGGGCAAGGTTGTAAAATTATAGAATGAGCCCAAACAAACTAGAAGAACAGTGCATGAGTACTAAAACATGCAAATTGTGGTGGTCTTCTCTGACATCAGTTTAATTTGTCTACTGTTTTTTGTCACTCCAAGTGCAGAAGGTTTAGAGACCACAAAAAATGTCAGATCCTATAGGCTTGTTTTATGAGTGTCCTGTTAATGTGATAAGAAACACTCCTCAAATAGTACAAAAAAAGTGCTTATGCAAAGAACCTACTTATGGAGGAGGCTGTTTTGGCCTACAGGATTTATATGAGCCAGTCACATAAACATGGCAAAACAGACAAAATTTCTACTGAATGAAATGCTGGTGAACATCATCATTAAGATAAAATATCAGGGAACCTCCTGCTGGTAGTGCTCCTGGCTGCATAGCTTCATTCTTCTTTGAAGAAAAGCATTGATTTCAATTCAACACACAGATAATATATCGCATGCTTCTTTATACCAATAACAGCAGCAACCTTCTTGTTCACTATTTCTCAGGGTTTTTTTCAGAGACTCTGATGATGTCTCTTAGATGGAAGCAGAGGGACAAGTTTAACAGAAGATGCAGACAGAATAGGCTATATTTTTGTGGTTTTGATCCTTCAGTATTTTCGTACTTCATATCTTTTTTTTTTTTTTTTTTTGGTGGGGAGCAAGAATCCTGTCCCTATAATATGGAGTCTTTTAGAATCAAAGTCTTGCTTTACTCCTTAATTTCCTCTTTGTAAGATCAAAATACAAATTCTATATCTGCCACACAGAGATTGATACTCTCAAGATGTTAAGCTGATATTTCACTCAGTAGTTTTAACTACTTTTTTTTTCTGTATTTCAAGACTACGTTAGCATCTGTGATGACAGCATTTTGATTATTTGTACTTCTTCCTTAGAGACCACTGGGAACTGTCAATGTGTGTTCAAGAAAACTAACAGAAGAAAAAGAGCAATATATACATCTTCTCTGAAGTCACAGGAGTAGCACAAATGTCACATCATATTCAATTAGAGATGAGCAGATAATGAAAACCCAAACATCTGGCTGTATTTGCTCTTCTCCTCCAGTATGCAACCTGTTGTTAATCACAGGAGACTCAACAAGCTTAAAACATTTTGAAAGCCTTCTTGGAAATATTTGCATCTTCTAAAGTTTCATTTTAAGGCTGGTAAGGCAGCCCTTCCTGTTATTTTCTGTCCTTATAGGACGTGTCCAGGCTATAAATTGCTTTTCCACATTGCAGACTACTTCACACAGCCCTATCTGCCTCTAAAAATCTCAGACTATTTTAATCAATAAAATTTGCAAGGAAGATTCTTAAACCACTTTACAAACAGATATAAACATATGTTCCACTATTTTAGTTTCAGATTAGTACTATTTTGATGAACAGTTTGGTTTAAGCTTTTCTCAATTAACTGTGTTGCATTGCAACAAGTGGCTGGTCTCTTCAAATAACAGAATTTTGCATAGAGAAAATTTTTGTATCCTGTGACCATAAACATCTAAAACTAAAGAGGCAGCTTGGAAAAGAGAGTAGAGAAGTAGGTGGCTGATGTAAAAATGTTATCTTATGGCTAGTTTCTCATATCTTTTTTTTTTGTCGTGGCTCTCAGTTTCATCACTGCAAGACAAATTGTTCAATATATTTTAAATGCACATCTAATCTGATAGACATGGAATGTGAATTTAGGAACTTACCTTTTCTGAGAAGGATCAAAATGAATCTTAACGATACATCTGAAATGAAATATTAATTTTCAATACAGCTTCAGAATTGGTTGCTTCACTTACGTTGTTTGGGGTTTTTTTGCTTTAGTTTGTTTCTAATGAAAACAAGTTTGACACATACTTGTTTCCAAACCATCTATCAGTTATGGTTTAGAAATCAAACATAAGATAGGCTGTTAACTTGATTTATGATCCAACAGCTTTTCTTTGAAAGAGTTTTACCCATCAAAACCCATTTTTTTGAGGGGAACATAGCAGTTTGTATTAACTTTGTCTAGGATAAGTTTCTTTACTCTTCAGTGGGAAACAAAACAAAAAAAACACCACCAAACCCCCCCGCCCAAAAAAAACAGCAATAAAGACAGAAAGAGAAACAAAAAGGTGAAGGTGAGGAGCAAGAGAGTGAGAGAAAAGTGATCCCATAACAACTATGTTGATAACTACTGTATGATGGGAGGAGGACCTTCTCTTTATTTTTTTTTAAACATTCAAAAGAATTATAGTCCTTTACATACAGTACAGATCAGGAAGTGCTTTGAAACCATGGATATTTTTCTAGAATGTGAAAACTATTGCCTTCCATCATGCATTCATAGAAAAGAAAAGAAAGCAATAAGGTTTTTAACCAGCTGTCATTGTAAATTTTGCGATTTTTTTTTTTATTTTGCTGTTTGGTAAAAGTGATAAGATTGAATTTTTATTTTTCACTGTTCAGTTTAGTAGGCAACTAATTTAGTAGATAACTGTGGCCCAATATATCCATCTGAAAATTGTCTCAATTTTTTAATAATCTGTCACGTGGTGGGTTGACACATTTAAGAAGCCATAGCCTGTGGTTTGAAAGAAATGAAACAGCTTATAGGAGATGCATAGGTCTACTTCAGAGTTTCTAAACTACATGAGGATTGCAGAAACTCTGTGCTGTTGATTAATATTGCTATCTGTGAAGAGCGTAGACTGGAAAGGGGGAGAGGCAGCTAAGAAATTCCCATCTCTACCTCAATCCACATGGATTGTCATTGAATCATTTGCAGGCTAGTAAATAGATAAAAAAACAAACTCTAAAGGCGTTGATTGACAGATGCCACATTTCAAATCACCTTTGAAATCTGATATTTCAAGTATACTGAGAGATTCACATTACTTTACCACAGTCTAAAACTCTGGAATGCTGAATATCCACAGATCATAGAATCATAGAATCACCAGGTTGGAAGAGACCCACCAAATCATTGAGTCCAACCATTCCTATCAAACACTAAACCATGTCCCTCAGCACCTCGTCTACCCGTACCTTAAACACCTCCAGGGAAGGTGAATCAACCACCTCCCTGGGCAGCCTGTTCCAATGCCCAATGAAACATTCTGTGAAAAACTTCCTCCTAATCTCTAGCCTAAATCTCCCCTGGTGGAGCTTGAGGCCATTCCTTCTTGTCCTGTCCCCTGTTACTTGGGAGAAGAGGCCAGC
>WAAB01001650.1:177347-196200 GCA_013389865.1 Piaya cayana | reverse complement strand
TTCCACCCAGCTTAGTGTCATCTGCAAACTTGCTAAGGGTGCACTTCATCCAGGTTATTGATAAAGACATTGAAGAGGGCTGGACCCAGCACTGAGCCCTGGGGAACCCCACTTGTGACTGGCCTCCAGCTGGAGTTAACTCCATTTACCAACACTCTCTGGGCCCAGTCATCCAACTAGTTTCCCACCCAGGAGAGTGTGTGCCTGTCCAAACCAGAGGCTGACAGTTTCTGTAGCAGAATGCTGTGAGAAACTGTGTCAAAGTCTTTACTGAAGTCCAAATGAACAAGCAGTATGTCAAAGAACTCGGTGATTTCTGGACAGAGTGAATTCTCAGCAACGTGGAAGGAATGGTTGACAAAGTGGAGGGCAAAGCGGTTGTTTAGAGAGATGTTCTCGTATTGGAGGAAGTCCTGGAGTTTAAAAAAAGCAAATGTAATGTGTTGCTCCAGGAGTGGGATAACCTAGTGTAGCAGTACAGAACTGGGGATAAACTGAGCAGCTAAAAACTTTCTAGGAAAGGTCCCAGCAGCCCTGATGGACAGTAAGTTGTGCACAAGTTGGCAAAGTCTATCTACACAGAAATCAGCTAGCATATCTAGGAGGTTGATCCTTCACATCTGTTTGTATCTGTGAGGGCACATTTGGAATGCTTTGGCAAATCTGGGGCTTCCCAGTGTACAAAAAGACAAGGATGTACTGGATTAAGTCTGGTCCAGGACTACTAAGCAGTTGGGGGCTGGAACAGAAGTGGTGAAATCTCATTCCACAGAGATGTTTGAAACATAACTGGATGAGGTCCTGAATTCCTGCTTTATTGGACCAACAGGAGATTGGACCACTTAGTCTCCAGAGGGTCTTTCCAGACTACATGCTCCTATTATTAACATTAACATCCTTTATTAACATTTTCTTTATAAATTATGTGTTGAATCTTACAAGTTATGAGAAAATTAAATTAGGCATAAATTTTATAACAGCTTCATACTCCTGTTGAAGGATGATTTGACTGAATATATTCAACAAACTGTGTATATTCATTTAAAAGAAGGGAGCCTCTTAGAGACCTGAAGAACACCATCACAAAAGTAATATAGATCTTTTCTTAAACAGAGAAAAACACTGTTTTCTAATCAACTTACTCATTCAGTTCTGATTAACTCCATGAGTTACTATATCTTTAGTTACAGTGAGAGAACTTAGTTTTCCTGAAGAGTTTCAAAACAGATTTAGAACAACAGTGACTCAAAAGACATTATCTGATGAATGGTAATTGAGTTGAGGATGACAGAACTACAAAAATAAATTTAAATTCATAGTGGATGATGTTTAAAAAATGTCAATGTACTAAGAAATTATGAGTCTTTACAGAGAAGTTAAGAAATTGGAATGACTAATTTTGCAGTTTAAGAAAAAGTATGTTTTGAATCCACTTCCCTTTCGCTCACTTTAGACTCCAGGTGGGGGAAGCGTATGCATGGGTAGAAAGAAAACTAACAATCCGGAGATATTGCTGAAGTCTTTCACAGCAGTGGCTCTCTACAAAGTCCATATTGCAGAATGATTTCCTGTAGAGAGTAGAAGCTGATGTTGGAATAATGAAATGTAATAGGTCTGTGGACCAAATACAGTTCTTTTTCCATCCTTGAAGACATTTTTTCATTCAGTCCAGACCAGGTTTTACAGTCTGTTCAGATACAGCTAATTCTCTGCAAGGCAGAAACATGAGTTGATAATGGATCTATTCTGTAATTGCTGTGAGGTCGAAATTAGTACTGTAGATCTTAAAGGGCATTGATAATTTAATCAAAGAGCAGAGGAAACATAATAAAGAGAATACAACTTAATCTCTCCTGCAATACAACTGACAGGAGATGAGTATGTTTAGTAGATTAAATGCATTCACATGTAGCTCTGTGTGTGTGTTTCAGTAGGAAAGGGAACAGTGAATTTGACAAGTTGGAGGGAATAAATATTATAAAGTTATATCAGAATGTCAAATGCATTTTAAATCTTTGACTGCCCATAATCTGTGTTAAAGACTGAAGTATGAATTAATGTTGAAAAGCAAAATATCAAAACATTCCAGGGGACTACAATAGTTGGGACTTTCCCATGAACATTATTAATTTGAAAGAAAAATAAAATGAATAAACTTTTCTTCATATAGCATGCACTTGTTTGTTGGAGGTCAGTAAAAAGTACACTACAACAAAAGTAGTAACAACCAACATCACTTCTATTAATTAAGTTTACAGATCATTAATCTAGTAAAACAGCTGCATTATTTAGCTACATGGTCTGAACATGCCTCAACAACCTTCAGGAGGATTTGGATCACTACAAAACTATTCCTATTCTACGATTTGCCTAAGTCTACTAAAATTATTTCAGAGTAGATCAAAAAGGGGGAAGGAAGTAATCTTATTATGTATTCATCTCTTGGATTTTCAAATCTGAGCCCTTTTCTAGTTCTCCATTTCCAAAAGTTTGAGTGATGGTCATAATTTTTAAAAGAAATTTTTATCAAATATTCAAAATTTTTTTACACTCTCTTAGTTAATATTATTTCTCTGTTAATTACTATATTTGATAGAATGGTAATGAAATGTTGTAACAAGCTATGAAATAATCATACTTATGAAAATACAAAAGTGTAACATGTCAGTGCATGTTTTTGTAAGTTTTTTACAGAAATGACTTTTTAAAACACATGTGCCTTCAGTAGCTTAGTATGTGAAAGACTGTATATTTTGGTGTTATAGTTACTCTCTAAGTAAAAATACCTACAGCTGCTGACATTATTTAAACAAAAGAAAAAATGAAACAAGAGGCATAAAATCTAATTTTATTTTATACAATAATAATCAGAAAACTGTATATATTATTTTTTTCTCTTTTTTAGCACCACTAACAGATAAACCACCGAAGCTTTTACACCCCTTGGAGAGTAAGCTAACAATTCAGGAGACTCAGTTGGGTAAGTTGCAAACAAAATTTCTATTCAAATAGAAGATATTTGATGTATTAATGTATGATGGTAATGTGATGGTTTGTTGGCATTGATAAGTTCAATGAAAAGACTTATATTATCTAGAAGATTGTTGTTCACAAAGAAAACACTGGTAGAAATTAGTACTATATATTAAGTCCTTGAATAGTACTGATACTGGTTTTTACCTTTGCTGAAAATCTATAGCTATAAGCATGCTGAGTTTTTCTTTCTAAACTTCCCTTTTTATGTATATTTTTATATATTGCTGTAATATTTAGTGGGATTTTGTAGTTTAAATTCTGCTTTTCAAGACTTCTTTGCTTTGGTGATTATTTACAGAATTGCAAATATATTGTCTAATTATAAATGTTTTGGTGGTCCAAAACTATCCAGTAGTGAGAATTTAACATAATAGCCTCTGATTATTCTGAATATGTGAATATAGGTGTAAAAATGCATGGAGAGAACTTGACGCATGATGAAACCATTTTTTTTTTTCACTTTTTCCTTGCCTTTTCTTGGATGGTGGGTATGTTTTGTCTCTTTGATGTCCTACTGTAGTAGAGGTAAATAAGTTTGCAAAGTTAAGTGCATAACTTAGTACCATTTGCAGGATGTGACATTCCACCTCCTTTGTGGACTGACACAGAGGACAAGTTGTAAGAAACAAACAGTCCTCAGTAGTTTACACTGGAATTATATTTTGGTGTCAGAACAGTAACCTATTGATGTAACTTTTATCATGTTAGCTGCAGAAACAAATAGAACCAAATCTGGTGGCTGTCTAGGTCTCAAAGGGAAAAAATAAAAGGGAATTAAGCAAGCAAAACTAAGAACCTTCTGCAGCACAACACCAATAAAAGCAGAAGGCTTGCAAATTAATTCTGACAGTCATTGGTGGAACATTTTATGTTGCTTGCCAGTCTATGGCTAATAGTGGGCAGAGCATAATTCACCTTTGCTTTGATACTGATAAAATATTACTTAAAATTATTCACACTGTCCGGGTAATATTCTGAGATGCTGATATACATGTTTTCAGAAACAGTTATGTAGAAAATAGGAGATATAACATATTTCCTTCTAGAGGCAATTTCTGTTGTTCTGAAGGTATTGTTTCTGACACATCAACTCAGAAAACTTTTCCTCTATGACAATTTTAGATGATTTTGACATTTCATTTGAAGACAAGCCTAGGGAACAGAAGGTAAAGTTATGCTACACAGTTTTTTCTTCCTAGCTAATTATCCTGAGATAATTTTTATGAAAAAACAGAAGTCAGAACCCTATTTGACTTTTACATCGTTTTGCTATATATACTATATTGATAAGACTACTTCAATGAGAGTGTAATTATTAGTATCTAGCTAGAGGCTTTTTATGTATGATTTTTAAAATTAATTACATTTTGATTTCTCATAGATCTAAGAAACAGATTAAATAATTTCAGAAGTGCTGGAAAAGACTTTTCAGAAAAATAAATATCTATAGATGAATATGAAAGAGTTAATTTGAAAATGTCTCTAGCAGACAGAGATGGGAAAATCTGACTATAAATTAATGTGAATCTACAATACTTAGCCTGATAGAAAGAAGCTACAAGAATATATCAACTTACTGTTTAAATGACTGTGAAAAATCCTGTGAGNAAAAGAAAAATATTTTAATGTTGGAATAATGTTGAGATTTGACAAATTTTGCAATCCCCTCTCTTCCCCCCATTTTCATGCTTCTCATCTTACAGTCCTCCACCTTGAGTTGGAAATGAAGCAGGCTGCAAGTGTCAGGGCATGTCCCGTGGCATGCATACATAATTTACAGGGTTGTTTGCTCTTCTGTGGGTGCACGTGGTGTGCTGAAACATCAGTAGTGATGGTTCACCTTAAGATCTTTCCCTGCCAGCAGGCCTCTGGGGAGTGGTGCTGGGCACAATTTTGAGTAAACCCTCTGATAAATGCTGTGTGTTTGATGCTGAAGGTGCTATTGCTGTTTAATTCTTAAACAGGACATATCCACATTCATCTAAATCATTGTGGGAAGGCTCCAGGTATATCATTCATTTGGCTCCAGCACTGCTGAGGGACAGAAATATATGACATTTATTGCCGCGGTATATCTCTTGTATACAACAGCAACTAAAAAAAAATGTCATGGTACCACAGACCTCTCGTATTGTTATGTTACGGGGCATCCATAAAACAGCATCAGAACAAATGATGACTGCACATTAAGGAAGAAGTTTATATAAGGGGTGATTGATAGAGTGCTATAGAATAAGCTAATGACTACAGCTGGACTTGCTAAGACAACAGGAAAGAAACCAGAGCTGGAGATTATGCAGTCCTCAATCCTATGAATCCACAGTCTCCCATCATGCTCACACTATCTGGAGTTGGTCATGGGAAAGGTGTCCCGCTATTCACCTGACATCCTACTATTCACCTGATACTTGGGAGAGTTAAGCATGACTGCATTGTAATGAGTAAAGTGATATGAAATAAATAAGAATCTGTGCCTCCTTTCAGGATGAAAATTAAAATGAAGTAATATCTAGAATTATTAATTTATCTCTATGCATTTCAACAAAATGGTATATTCAGTCTGTAATCATTTTCTGTTTGAAACATAGAGTAAATGTATGAAGAACCTGTGTGTTCTTAGCATCTAGGAAAAAAAAACCCCTAAACTGTCTTTGGTCAAGTTTCCCTACAGAGATCAAAAATTTAAAACAACCGTTTAGGAAAAACATGTACGGTACAATGTTTACCTAACTCTGACCCGGACAAGAGTTTGTATATCGCTATTAATTTTATAGGGTTTTTTGTTAGTAATAATACCTCAACCAGTTCAAGCCCTGTTGTTGCAGATTGGGACAGATATATAGAGAACTTGAGGACTCATGAAGTGTCAGAAATAGCACCAATAGCAGCTGCAGGCATTTTTAGTAAATTTTGGTAAATCTAGTAAATGTAGGTATCATCTTCTGTTTTTTTATAAATGTACTCAAGCAGCATCATTCAGTAATGCAGAGTCTGAAGGGAAGAAAAGATCANAAATATCTATAGATGAATATGAAAGAGTTAATTTGAAAATGTCTCTAGCAGACAGAGATGGGAAAATCTGACTATAAATTAATGTGAATCTACAATACTTAGCCTGATAGAAAGAAGCTACAAGAATATATCAACTTACTGTTTAAATGACTGTGAAAAATCCTGTGAGAACTAGAGCAAGTGAAAAAAAAAGTGATAGTTCCCTGACATGAAAATTTGGTTTTTCAGTCTTAGACTTAATGTCTTGATCCTGATGGACAATGTTTGGAATGTCTATATTTCACTGAGAAAGCAAGTGTTCATTTCAGTGGGAATTTGTACTCTGCANTTGCTGTTTAATTCTTAAACAGGACATATCCACATTCATCTAAATCATTGTGGGAAGGCTCCAGGTATATCATTCATTTGGCTCCAGCACTGCTGAGGGACAGAAATATATGACATTTATTGCCGCGGTATATCTCTTGTATACAACAGCAACTAAAAAAAAATGTCATGGTACCACAGACCTCTCGTATTGTTATGTTACGGGGCATCCATAAAACAGCATCAGAACAAATGATGACTGCACATTAAGGAAGAAGTTTATATAAGGGGTGATTGATAGAGTGCTATAGAATAAGCTAATGACTACAGCTGGACTTGCTAAGACAACAGGAAAGAAACCAGAGCTGGAGATTATGCAGTCCTCAATCCTATGAATCCACAGTCTCCCATCATGCTCACACTATCTGGAGTTGGTCATGGGAAAGGTGTCCCGCTATTCACCTGACATCCTACTATTCACCTGATACTTGGGAGAGTTAAGCATGACTGCATTGTAATGAGTAAAGTGATATGAAATAAATAAGAATCTGTGCCTCCTTTCAGGATGAAAATTAAAATGAAGTAATATCTAGAATTATTAATTTATCTCTATGCATTTCAACAAAATGGTATATTCAGTCTGTAATCATTTTCTGTTTGAAACATAGAGTAAATGTATGAAGAACCTGTGTGTTCTTAGCATCTAGGAAAAAAAAACCCCTAAACTGTCTTTGGTCAAGTTTCCCTACAGAGATCAAAAATTTAAAACAACCGTTTAGGAAAAACATGTACGGTACAATGTTTACCTAACTCTGACCCGGACAAGAGTTTGTATATCGCTATTAATTTTATAGGGTTTTTTGTTAGTAATAATACCTCAACCAGTTCAAGCCCTGTTGTTGCAGATTGGGACAGATATATAGAGAACTTGAGGACTCATGAAGTGTCAGAAATAGCACCAATAGCAGCTGCAGGCATTTTTAGTAAATTTTGGTAAATCTAGTAAATGTAGGTATCATCTTCTGGTTTTTTATAAATGTACTCAAGCAGCATCATTCAGTAATGCAGAGTCTGAAGGGAAGAAAAGATCAAAAAGCTGGGTTTGGGGTTTTTTTGCCTAAAGCGGTCCTATGAGGAAACTCAGAATATAGGAGTACCAACTTTACCATATGCATAACTTCTTAATCTAACTAGATGTAAGACAACCAAAATCTCACACATGCAGTTTTACACAATCTACTTGAAAGAAAGAAACTTTTTCAACTTTTTTATTGGCTTTTTCAGCTCAGCTTTCCAATTCCAAATTGAGAATTGTTGCATAGAAATATGTTCCCAAAGTGAAAATGGACAGAGAACTTCCAAAGGTCTTGATTCAGGAAGAAAAATTTAACAAAAACCCCACCCCAAACCACATAGTAATAGTGGAGATTTTAATTACTAAGATCTAATTATTAAAAAATGAAAAATATTTTTTAGGTACCTTGTAGTCTCTTATTTAGACTTTCAGCCTTCAGGCTTCATTAATCCAGCTATTCTGTAGCTGAGACTGTCCATAAATGGTCAAACATAATTTACTAAAAAAGAAACAGTAAGTCAAGAACGTTTCAACTACACTAAGCAAAAGTTTGCTGTTACAGCACAGTAGCAACACATCTACTGATTTTAATTCCACTCTTTTTCCTAATTTAGTCAACTCCTGAAAGATCTTAATTAAGATAAATTGACATAGAATAACTATGTATTTTAAAAAGTTTATTTTTCTTTTTTCCGTCTGTGTATGCATCTGAGAATAGATACATATACATGTATGTCTAATCACTCCATAAATACATATTCACATATATAGATAAAACTTGACAATACATTTCTGCAAACTTTCTCACTTTATTAATACTCTGTGCAGAAATCAGAATTAATTTATCTGAATTAATGATGGAATAATAAAAACTTCTTTATTTAGGCTAGGTTATAATCTATTAAGAAATATCTGTTCTAGAGTGTAATTTACATCATACTCACCTGAGGTAAATTCTATGTAAAGCATCTAAGTAGTATTTAATGGGACTGAAATTGTCCGTTTGGTCTCTCAGCAATTATGTACATTTCATTCTTTATGTAGAGATTAGATATAGAGACTTTTTATTTCAGACTTTTATGTAATTTTTCACATTCCTATTAAAAATGGTAAACAGCCAATTTATTTTTAAATTTTTAAATTTTAAACATTATTTTGGTGGTTTTGTTGTTTTTTTTATTATTATTTTTATGAGAGAAGATTGTGGAACCTCAAAAGATTTTCCATATCAATTGAATTATCATCCAAAAGTTCAGTTTCTTACATAAGGCATAACACTGCATATCAAGAAATGCAATTTAGAAACAGACGCATATATACATAATTTCCATCCTGTGAAATTAAAGTCCTGAAAAAAACTGTAATTGTCTAAATTTGAAACACCAGGAGTCACATTGTTCTCTGAACATTTTTTCCAGATTTTTGGCTTCAAGCTATACTTTGTTTCTAAATTATATGTAAGCATTTCATCATATATAACGTTGAAAGACACACAAGTGTTTCCTTACATACATAAAAATAAAACAGTGCTTAATGGAACTATGGAAAAAAACATTAAAATGTTAAGTGGTAAATATCAAAATTTAATGCTGTGTCCTCAGCACTTATTACTGATAACTATTTTAAATTAATGATTTATAACAATTTTTAATTAATGAACTCCCCCAGAATATTCTTCCTGAGTGAACAGTAATGGTCTTCACATGTAAAGCTAATCCCAGTAAGGATGTTTCTGGGCTCCTGGTGGAATGACAAATGCTAGTACCACTTTTTTCTCACAGGAATAAAAGCTTTCCAGTATTATTGGTGAATGCACATGCTCCTGAAGTCCAAATGAGGAGTGGTGTTACAAAACCTGCATTGCACATTTTTTTTTGTCTTAGATCTACTATGGATTTGGGGGTTGTATATTATAACACTATTTTGAAATATTTTGAAAAAAAGTTGAACAGGATCTTTTTTCCATTTGTTAACAGATGTGTAACACTTAAGGTTCAGATTGTTCATATCTAGGTATTATTCTTCTCTATTTGCAAAGCATATTATGGATAAATACACAATTATAGTATCCCTAGATATACTTGACACACAATTGTTAGAAATGGCCAAGTCACTAGCAACTTAATTTTATATTATATTTAATATTAGAGGCATTTCCAAATAAAAAAGTCTCGTGGAAATTCAGTTTGCAGTTAAATAGCACTGATTAAACAAAGGAATTTGTTTAACAAACAACAGTTTATTTATTGCATGTATTGTAAACCTTCATATGATGCTTCAGTAGTGATGAATACATAGTTAAGAAATATATATAGGCTGGTGAACTCTTTAGCTTTGAGTTAGGATCGACAATAATAGGAATCATATAGTTATTAGTCCTAATTCCATATTTGACAATAAGTTACTAGGAATATGTGTAACATTCATGTGCCAATCATAATTTGTGCCCTATATCCGTCTCAGAATATTCTAGACAGCTATAACCAAAATGTAACATAACAGTATTTTCCACACTCTGTACTCTTTTAATTTCTTATACTTTTGTCTGGGGGTAAAATTCTTACAATGGACAACTTATTTGCTTTTTCTTATTTCTACTCAAGAAATGAAAATATCACCTGAAATGACCAATTTATTCAGTGCTTAGTTTTCACATTTCTTCCTCTGAACTCAGAGGTAACTCTAGAGAACCGTGGAGCTAGGAAATTAAAAGACAAGGCATTCAGTTCAGTAGAATCACATTTTAAATTTACACCTCAGGATCTAGTTACTTGCAGGGCCTGTCTTGGGTATCTACCTTGAACTTTGTAGCAAATATCATCTGCTAGTGTATCAGTGATTTAACTGCTTAAAGTATCCTTTAAACAGATACATTCTTCATCACGAATATATTGTTCTCATTCAAGTAATTAGTTTATAATGACTGAAAAAAATGCAGGAAAAGAAATACTAGAAAAATATCATACTTACTAAGAAATATAGCACATCAATTGACTATTCATACTCAGAACAGAAATAAATGAAGCATGTATTTCAATTAACCCATGTAAGGTTTATTAAGAAAAAAACATAACAAGCATTTCAAAATTACCTCTCTTTTCAATGATGTAATGGATAAATTGGCAACGTGAGTCTACAGGATCATATATTTTCTTTCTTTCACATTTCTTTCTAAGCAATTCATTTGAAGTAGTAAATACTTGTATTTTTAAATAATTAATTTAGAGTCAGCTCTTTCATGGGTTTTCTAATAGCATGCATGCTATATTTCTACTCATTAAAAGTCACAGGAGGACTTGCTTCTTGGTACTGAATTTATAATACTTTTAGAGATTGATACTAAAGATACCTACGGGTTTGCTATAGTTGAAATGTTAGTAAGGAGTCTTGTACATTGTCTGTGTTTTTAATCTCACTAGTTTCTTTCAAGTAGAGCTTTCATCCCACTTAAGTGCAAATGAATAAATTTCTTTTTGGAAGACATTTTTAACTTTTAGTATGGAGATTCAATTTCCATGTGAAGAAAGATGCCTTATGAAAAAAGAAACAAATAATGTACAATTTTTCTTGTCTTTTGGGTTTTTTGTTTTATTTTTTATTTCTCAAGTGGTAAGGAATGTTGAAAGAGGCATCCAAGATGCCATTTTTTTGTTACCTAATACTTGGGAAAGGTCAGATATTTTAAAAAGCTTGTAACTGTGAATACTTCCCTTCATGTGAGTACTCAAGTCAATGAGATTATTTTTTGTAAAAATGAACAAAGCAACAAAAAAAAGTTACATTCACAAGAACAAAGTCTAAGGCCGAAATTATTTGGAATTACTACTGAGGAATGAATGATCTTTAGTTTGTCCATTGCTGTTGTTGAATTATTTACTTCCTATAGTAGGCACACATGCAAATATGTTACCAAAAATAACATTTCAACACAGTTTAAGTCCAAAAATTCAAATGAGGATTAAATTGCTATTGTAATATTTACTGCATGTTCACATACAAAGAATAATTCAATATACTTGAAATACTTTTCTGAGAGCATTTATACCTGATACCATTACTTGACTGCTGTTTTACTCTTATGAATATTAACTTACTTTATTATCAGAGCTATTTTCTTTTAGGAGTTCCTTATACAAGCCTCCTTGAGGTAAGAAGAATATAATTAGAAAATGGAGTTTGGTTTCCAGGGCAGCCTAAGCCTTCATACCAGGAGTTCAAGAGAGAAGTAACTGTACAAGCTTCTACTTTCACAGAAAAGTCTGGGGAGGAGGCAATTTTTCCTACTAACATTTTCCTGGAATCTTTGGACAAGCGAACACCCTTTTTTACGTTGTTTTTTGTTTAAAATGCTTCTCACACCATCATGATGAAAGTGGAAGTTATCAAAATGTAAAAATCCATTTAGTCTCACGTGCACAAAAAGATATTTAGAGGCCTAGCTTCCCTTGCTGTCAATATCTTTGTGTTCCTAGTATTTGTATATTTTGAAGAGTGTTCCCTTTGTCCAGATTGAGACCTCTGACTCAGATAGGTTCTTGAATTAATCAGCTGAGACTCTCAAGGGCATACTATTTTACTTGGCAGCTAGTTTAGCCATTAATGGTATTATACTTCATAACTGCTTTAATGCAATGTTGCCCTGATGCCTGCTCCTTGTCATTCTCCTCTCCCTCAGTAAGCTTCAGAACTCATGCTCACAGTGTTAGCAATGTGATTGAAAAGAAATCAATTTTTGGTAGCTGACTCTATGTGCTAATGGTGACAATGGGTGCAACAAATCCTAGAGCTAAGATGTCGTAAGAGTGAGTGCATGGCCAGGGAGTTAAGAGGGGAGAAAACAACATAAAGGTGGTTTGGCTCAAACTGCTTATGAATCATTATTCTAAGTCAATATTTGGTTATAGGAAGTTCCCCATAGGCTCTATATAGATCAAGAAGGACCTGTATCATATAGATTATATTACAGCAAAGTGAAACTGTTCTGCGACTACCTGTATTTTCCCATCAATATGTCTTTTGTCTGGACTTAAGGCATGCTGACAACTCACTCTCTCCACTGTACAGGAATTTAGACTCATTGCATAGACATCTGAGATGATACACTGAAGTTGGAGTATGTGAAGATTTTCCTTCATACCTATGCATAGCAAATGAATGCTAGGCTTTCAAAAATATTTTAAGTAGATCTTTCAGAAACATCTAACATTGAAGTAATTAACACCAGAAATTTTATAATGGAAAATGTCATAGGTAAGATGCATCATAGAAATGTATAGCTCATGTCTTCTACTGCATTTTAATTTTTGACTGTTAAATTCATTGAAATGTAACTCCATAAACTAACGATTTTTTATTTTTAATGATTTACTATAACTAGACATGGCAGATAATAAGTTATTTAAAGCTATACATGAATCACACTGTTACTTAATTGGCTATCTGCTATTCAGTTACAGAAACTTGAGAGCCAGTTTTTACTGTGATAAAAGAAACAAGTATATTAATCATATAAAATCAATGCTTTAATCAGACATTCAGTTAATTTTGTTTATCATTTATTCTTGCTTTATCTCCTTTGTACTCATTTACATAACTAAAAAGCATACTGGTCTATGGTTCTTGTATTTCAGCAAAAGTACACATGACAAATTAGTGATACTGAGAACAACATTACAGATATTTTTTATCTGTTTTAGTCATACTTCCACAGCTCATCAAACTTCAAAGACAATTTTAATGTTAACAGATGATATTTTCACTGGTAAATGTTCAGTCCTTTTATGTTGTCATGTGAGATTTATTTTTCAGACTTTTTTTAGTTGTTCAGCTTTGTAACATAAAAAAAATAATCTCAGGATTGTTCTTGCCTTTGAAATATTACTTTGTTATGGAAAAACATATACTGACTTTAAAACAACCTGCACAAGTAAGGACGTCAACATTAAATTGATTGTCATAAGAGTTTTAAACACATTGTTGGTAATTTGTTGTCAACTGTGAAATTTGGACTAATAACCATATGTATCCTATTATTCTCAAAAATATACCATATGACTAATTAGAATCATGGGGAATCTTATTTTTACTTTAGTCGGGTTTTATGCTATAGGCAACTATCAATTAAAATGTTCAAAATTAATCATTTTAAAAGAGAATCATTCTGGTTTTGAAATTCTTCTGTTTTGTTTTTTTTTTTTTTTCTATGCACTGAAATCCAGAGCTTTCTGTAAGAATTTTGAGCTGCTGTGATTGGCATTGTAAATGCCAAACTACCAAATCCCACCCTCACTGCATTCATGCATACTTTTTTTTTCAACTCTATTTTGCTTAAGCTTTTTATGTAATTAGAAGTAGAGTACCAGCCTGAAGTAGGTCAAAAGAGGAGACTTCGCTAATAGCAGTCAGTATTTCTCAGAACTTGAGCATCTCCTTTAAGTGTTGCTTGTCATTTAGAAGTGTTATCCTTATTATGGCAAGATCTTGTCACTGAATGATCTATCATGTACTGCTCTGCAGCATCTCTGCCCCTATCTCTGGCTTTGCTTTGTGGCAATCTGTGAAAAAGCGTGGGTGTCGACCAGTTCCTCTGAGCTGTCATAATATCCAAAGGAATGAAATGTAATACATGAGAGTTTATGTCCTAAATTCACTGTGCTTCATTCAGACTTAGCTAAATGGATGAGGGGATCCATGTGGGTATCTGGAAGTTGCCCCACTGAGTGGATATTTCACTGCTTAGGCTGTGCCTGGAGGTAGCTCTGGACCACCACATAGGAGGAGACTCCACTGGATTTTACCATGCCTTATATAAAGCTCATATTAATCTCAGGGCTGGGATTACCCTCCAGATGGCAGCCCATGCTCTGGGATTGAAATAAACCTAACTTTTATTGAAAATAAGACAACTTCAAGCAGCCTGTTTCTAGGTCTGTATTAAGCATGTTTGAGTTTTTCTAGTTTTCTAAATAGAGGTTTCAGGCAGAAGGATAAGAGAACAGAAAGATGAAGCTAAGAGAGACTGCAGACAAATCTATAACTCTATGGGAAAATCCTTATCTACCAGACTGCTGACAATGGGGGTCAATAGGTGCAAGATTCCACAAAAATCTTGAACCCAGGTAGATGAGGCAAGCAATATGCTGAAAAGATTTGGGAATCAAGCTGATTCCACTTCAGCAGAAGTGCCTAGTGTGTTAGGTGCTACTTTTACAACTCTTCTGACAATCCCCCTCCCTCTCCCCCCCCCCCCCCCAAAAAAAAAAAAGAAAAAAAGTGTTGAACTGCAGTTAGCACTTTACAGACAATTCATAGATGAAATGTAGGACTCCAGTAGTTAAGGGTGGCTGAAGACAGAAACTGCAGTGTGTGTATTATTGCTGATTATTTCCAGGTCACTTAATTGGGGGCTCAGGAGTGACTGAGTTGTCATAGGGAGTCTGAGATAAGTCTCAGTAGCAGTATTTTCTGGAATATGTATTTAGTGTGTTCTAAATGCAAGACAAATGATTGATGAATTTAAGATAGTAGGATTTTCTTTAGTTTTCAAATGGGTAACAGTACACATTATCATTTACTGTGGCACAGAAGATGTTCTACAATTCCTTCCTGTGACAACACATTTGTGAGTTAAAGAACAATACTGAGTCCTTACTAAATTATCTTTCTAATATATAATTTTTCTATTCAGAATGCAACCAAAACCAGCTCCTTCATGTTTAGTAGTGATACATTAGCTGAAATTACTGTCTGGATCATTTTAACTTATACTGGAAAGCACTGAATGTTAAGTGAACTCATACTGCTCTCTATAGCCAAGGTACATTGAAAGTTATATTCTACTTCAAAAACTCAAAACCTTTTTTCATGTTCATTTCTGTTATCTGCCAGCAGTATAGTAATTTATCATAGATGAGTGCCATTTCCAGGTAGTCCCATTTTTTTTCTTAGCTCTTCTTAAAACTGGGACATACCATTAAGTCTTTCTATCTTATAAACGTAAAGGAGGCTGTTTATATACGTATTTTTATGGTCTTTGCATACCGAATGATAACTCATGCATCAGACTGAAGGGTGCATTTCTGCATAGTAAACATTCACCATTTACCTACCCACAGATGCATTATGAATCATACAGGTAAATATGCATACATAAAATTTCAATGTTTACTGCTGTAAAATACATGATATTCTATTTGAAGTAAACTGTTGCATTTATTTTCAAATTAATTACAAAAACAACAAACCAAATGCAATCATCTAAAAATTATTAAAAGATGGTTTTGTAGCTCATATATTGCAGCACTAAATTATACTCAGCTAATTCAAAAAATGACAATAACAAACAAAAGTAAACCTGTACTTTTTGTTATAATTTTACACTTCAGACTAGAGGAAATGTAAAACTATGCAGTCTAAATAATGAAAATCATTATGTCGCCTGTGTAGACTGCAGGCACAAGTAGTACCAGATAACAATCTAGATTTTACAGGCAGTGCAGAATAATGATAAATCCACGAGAAACATTTTATCTTACACACAGTTGAAAAACCACATCCTGTGTCATTGTTTTTAAGGTAGTAGGTCATAAAGCTTTTTTTGAGACCAAGAGAAGTTGAATTTTATCTACTAATTCTTTTCTAATAAATAAGAAAAAATATAAATGTATTATTGTTAAATTTTCAGTTTAACATGGGAACTTAAATTGGAGAAAGAAAATTTTTCTCAATAAGTTTCATTCTTCCTTACGCACCTGTGCTACTGAGTTCTTCCAGCTTAAAACATTGATCCAAAGAATATTTATTTTTCTCTAAGCAAAAACTGGAAAAATATTTTTAAAAAGACAGAAAAAGAAATAGTAAATCATTATAAAGGTCAAGACTTGTAAAGGTCTGTGTTACCACTTTATAAACTTTGGATGATAACAGACTAAACTAGTAAACTACTAAACTGTTAATAGCTGACTTGAGACAATATCTAGTAAGAAGCTTAAGGAAAAATTTGTGATATGAATGTTAGCAGGTTTTTTTTTCTCCTAACAACCAATGCTAGGAAAAAGTGTCTCCAACAGTCTTCACATGAATTTTGATTGAAGTAGATAATATTATTAAGGATCTCTGAATTACATATATTTCTCATAAAACTTCCCTTTCAAAAACATACTGCCTGGAGTAGCAAGTGAAAAAAAAATAGTGAGATGGAAGGCTGGCATACATAAGTAATGATAACACTTATTTCAGAAGTATTGCATTGAAAGGAATTCTAAGTGTTTCTCTTGTCCCAAACTTTTTCTGATTCTCTTTAGGCAATCGACTGAAGATGTTTTGCAATTTAAAGTCTTTGACATTACATAAGATAAATAGAGATTCAAGATTTTGGATGTATGATAAATGATACAAAAGCCTGAGGACAATTGAATCAATTCTGTATTGGAAAAACAATATAATTGTTTTTTAAAAGGACCTAAAAAGCACTCTCAACATTTTATTCTATCTCCATGTAAAAAATGTCTTCTCTCCTTGCCAGGCTTCACTCCCTAGCAGGCTGCAAACTTTTCTCTTTAGCAATCTCCACTTTGTGCTAGAAATAGAGTTTTAAGTGTAATACTGCTGACATACTTATCCTTCACGTAAAGGCCAAAACCAACAGGTTTTCTGTAAATTCCAGTTCCATAGTTTACATTTCCCTTTGCTCGTAGCTGTCTTCTCTATTTGG
The DNA here is from genome assembly GCA_013389865.1 of Piaya cayana. NCBI lineage: Eukaryota > Metazoa > Chordata > Aves > Cuculiformes > Coccyzidae > Piaya > Piaya cayana. Next base: position 179,059 of record WAAB01001650.1, on the reverse strand, counting down.
ACAGTACCTATGCACCACTATCATAAAAAGTTTCCTCTTGTGATGAAAAATTATGATCTTCCAGTCTGTGCTTTGCCTTCACTTACTATTGTTATTTCATAAAATCATAAAAAACACAGAATCACAAAATAGTTTGTGTTGGAAGAGACCTTAAAGATCACCTAGTTCCAAGGCCCATGCAATGGGTGGGAACATCTTCCAGTAGCCTAGATAGTTCAAAACCCCATCCAGCCTGGCCTTGAATACATCCAGGGAGGGGGCACCCAAAACTTCTCTAGGTAACCTCTTCCAGTGCCTTGCCAGCCTCATGGTGAAGATTTTTTTCCTTATATCTAATCTAAATCTACCTTCTTTCAAGTCATTATCCCTTGCCATTCTAAAAAGTCCCTCTTCAGTTTTCTTGTAGGTCCCCTTTAGCTACTGGAAGGTTACTACAAGTTGTCTCCGAAACCTTTTCTTTTCCACATTGAACATCCTCAATTCTCTCAGCCTGTCTTCACAGCAGAGATGCTCTGCCCCTCCTATCATCTTTGTGGCCTTCGTCTTGACTCTCTCCAACAGGTCCATATCCTACCATCTCCTACAGTGGGTAGTTCATTCTCCCAGTCCCTGCATTTGCCTTCGGTGATTTGAATGGTGTGGCTAGACCAGTTGCAGATGAAGACTGAGGCAAAGAAGTCATTACGTACCTCAGCCTTCTCTATATCTCAAGTAGCTAGGTCATCTCTTTCCTTCTGGAGAGGGACCACATATTCCTTAGCCTTCTTTTTATCAGTGATATACATATAGAAACTTTTCTTGTTGCCTTTGACATCCTTGGCCAGAATTGTTTCTGTCAGGCCTTTAGCTTTCCTAACCTCACCCCTGATGGCTGGGACAATTTCTGTGTATTCCTTTCAGGCTACTTGCGCTTACTTCCATCCCCTCTAGGCTTCATTCTGTGTTTAAGGTTGTCCAGAATCTCTTTGTTCATACATGTAGATCTGTTACTGGTTTTGCCTGACTTCCTCTTTATTGGGATGCATTGGTCCTGAGCTTGGAGGAAGTGATCCTTAAATATTAACCAGCTTACCCATCTCCTCTTCCCTCCAGGCTTTTATCCTGTGGTATTCTGCCAAGTAGAACCTTGAAGAGACCAAAGCCTACTCTCCTGAAGTCCAGGGTAATGAGCTTGCTGTGCACCCTCCTCTCTGCCCTAAGAATCTTGAACTCCATTATTTCATGGTCACTGCATCCAGGGCTTCCCTTGAGCTTCACATTCCCCATCATCTCTTCCTGTCTGATCAGAACAAGGTCCAGCATAGCAGTTCTTCTCATTGGATTGTCTATCACTTGGAGAGGAAAGCTAGCATCAATGCATTCCAGAAACTTCTTGGGCTACTTATTCCCTGCTGTGTTGTTCCTCCAACAGATATCAATGTGGCTTAAATCCTTCATAAGGTCCACAGCTTATGAACATGAGGTTGCTCCTAGCTGTCTATCTACAGAGAGCCTCAGCCTCTCTGTCTTCACGTTAGGTAGCCTGTAGCAGAGGGGTTTTCAAGTGTATCTGCAAAGGATTATCTAAGATTAAGATATTGTGCCTTTTGCAGTACTGGAAATGTATGTGATGGACTGCTCTCCACTTCTCTATCTGAGAGACATTTAAAAGATCAGTATGAAGTTTCCAATTAGTTTTTGGCTATGCCACTAGGAGAGATAGGACAGACACT
>WAAB01001650.1:160972-176763 GCA_013389865.1 Piaya cayana | reverse complement strand
TTTACTATTGAATTCGGCACACCTGCTTACCTTTTGTTAGACCATTTTGTATCAACTATATACTTCCTGTGAATTAATGAGCTATGTTTGCATGAGTTTGTGAGACACCACACACAAACTTCCTCATTATAGTTTATGTAGTTATGGAAAGAACCATTGCATAGACATGCTTCATGAAACATGCAAGAGCTTTTTACATGCTCCCAGCATCTTTTGCTGCGTTTCATATTCATGGCAGATTTTTCATCTGGTTATTTCTTGTATTTCTTATCTCTCTTACCAGACATGGACTTTTAATGATAGGTATGATATTTAGATTTGAAATATTCCAATATGTTGTGCCTGTTATTCTGTTCAAATTTCAATGAACAGCCTAAACCACAGAAAAAACTTGAAAAGTATTTGAGATTTCCTTCAAAGACATCTAACCAAACAGCTGGCTCTGAGAAAGCAGAAAAGTTTGGTATTAGTGTAAGAAGTAAGAAGTAGATTTGGAAACTAGATATACTGGGTAAGAATGGAGAGCCTCCAGCAGAACAAAAAATAGAAGCTCTGCAAAACCATAAGTTCAGACTTCAGGAGATGAGAATGCAGGAAGCACACAAAACATCTTCTAATATTGGAGAAGTCCACACAGGGGCTGAATAAAAACAAGGAAAGACTCAAAACCAGCAGAACAAGAGGAGGGAATCATGGATTGAAATGTAACCACAGCACATTATGGAGAATTTAATTATGGCAACACATAGTCCCCATTGCATGACAGAGGAAAGGTAAATCCACAGATTCCCCTACTGAGGTAGCATAGTATGCTACAAGGAGCAGATAAATGCAGAAAGGAAGGAGAATACCTGTTGGGTGACTGCATTATGACTATAATGGAAGGACATAAGGGTATAGCAGAAAGAATCTATCTTATTCATGCTGCCAGGATTACAATAGATATCAAGTGAGAGATTCCTTAATAATCTTCTTATTGGGCTAATGTCAGCCTGCAAGGTTAATACCATTTCATACTGTTTGTTAAATGAATACTGAAAGAAATGTAAACAAATTATGGTGCAGGAAATCTATTATTTTTCTAATTATGTTAAACCATGCTGTGTTATAATTATCCAGTTGTGTTTCTGTTCAATACTGATACATAAAAGTAGATTTCATTAAATGTAAGCATCAGAAAATACAATGCATGTGTTAGAAAGTATGATTCTTATACTTCATGGCTGGGGAAGTGGGGGGAGAAGAGAGAGACAGAAGTAAAAGAGGAATAAAGTGTGGAAAACATGGTCAGCAAGTTCTCTGTCTTTTGAGAATGATTGATAGGGCATTCTTCATTTGGCCTTGGAAGCTCTAGCATCCTTTCATCTTAACTATTCATTTCAATTTCAAGCTTATTACTGTCATGTAAGTTTTTTGACAATGATTGGTCATGACTAAAATCAGCTGTGCAAGATCTTATAGAGCCTGTCCAGGAGAACTCTCTGCACTAGCTGTGTACCTTTCTGGACTACGCCAACCACAGCAAATTGCATTTGGTATTGTATTCATCTGTACTAATACAGTGTGTGTTGGACTATCTATGTTACTCGTATTTTTAACTATATTTGCTAGCAAAAGCTTTGAAATCATCAAATCCATGTAGGCCAGTAATGCCCTTAGAGGACAGAAGTCATTCTGAAATTATCATCAGGTGGAAAGTCTGTTCCTGACATAGTATCCACTCCTGTCCCTCTGTGTATGTGTGTTCAACCACTGATGCACAAAAAAGTTCTTAAATTTAGAGGAATTGTGTTAGGCAAATAGTCATATTAATCTTCACTTAAGCAAAGCTTAGGTAATCCGAGTCATGGAGTTTCCAGGAGCTAATTCTTCATTAAAGGTTTGGTTCAGCTGACTGGAACAGCTGAGAAATATACAACATTTATTCCTGGCAGTCACTCATATGAATCCAACTTAGTAACTCAATAGGCAATGACTGAATGCTTTTATATGAGGTCTAACTGTAAACTATCAGCATTAATTCTGCACTCCACAGAGAAAGGCAAAGACTTAGTTTAGAGAAAATAAGTCACTGTCACCTATCGAGCCTGGTGGATGGTTGCAGGCAAGTGGCTTTCTCTTCCTTGCCACACTTGACTTTTGTTGTATACATTGAGCATAGCGTATCCTTGTTGGAAAAGAACATAGAGCAGAAAGAGTGATTGCAGAGCTACTAATGTCTAATCAATTCCTTTCACAGAGGTGTCTCTTTAGGGTTAATGGTGCTATCAGTTGGGTGGAGTTTCTTCAGTCTCCCTGTAACCATCTCTTTTGAAAAGCACTTATGAAAAAGTATCCTCTAGCAGCAGGTTTAGTTGTGGTGATACATCCATGAGACCCAAAGAGAGAATTCAGGAACACTGATGCTGCTTGTGTCTAAATGATTAAATACAACAGAGTGTTGATGGACAAGCACCATAAAATCAGACTTTTAAAATAAAAGTGCATATTTGAAAAGAGAATGAAAGAAGAAAATACTAGAAGATAGTAATTCAGTAGTTTTTTTCCTCCTATGCATGCAGGATTTGACAGCTGGGAAATTTTTGTCCGTTAAAAGCTTTGGGAGATATTATCGGCCACATTACATTTGCTGATAGCACCCTATCCTCCTGATTTAAGCATAAATGACAAAATTTTAATAAGTTCTTAGACTTTACTGATATTTTCTCAGTATATGATACTACTGCAGTCTTTTTTCCATTTTTATTTTCAAGAAATGTTTAGAAAAATATTTTATAATTGCAACTTTCAAAGTTTTTTGTAGTCTGTGTGGCTTTTATGCATCTCTGTCAAGAGAATATAAGACATGAAAGCTAAATATCTAACTTGCCTTTTTTCCACTGATCACTGTTGCAGGAAAGCACCTTTATGGGGATTAAGGGCTAACATCAGATCAGAGAAATACAGTGCAGAAGTACAATGAGAAGCCTTAGTTATTTCAAAGTGGCTACTTACTGTAGCATGTCTTCAGAAAGTAAAAAATCTTTAAAAATGCAGTTAGAAAATACACTATAATTATTTTTTTTTTAATACATGGCTTCTTTGGGCATGTACTACATGTACATATCTGCAGGCAGAATAATTATCAGATGACATGCCCATACGCTGTATCTTCTGTAATCATTCATGATTTTAAGAGGATGAGGAATGAATTATTAAAATATGATCTAAGGACAAAAAAAAGAGGGGGTCAACAGCATTCTTTCTGTTATTTCACAGTATGTGAAATATGTTGTGTTCTTCTTTAGACAGAGTAAAAATCTGAGTCGAAAAGAGAGAGAAAGTTCACTTGTTGTTCTGGTTCTGGGAAAACTTGAAGCTCTATTGCTCACTGTATGGAAAGACATAGAGAAGCTGTGGGCATGCTGCCTTCCCATGGAAAACTAAATCACTATTTACTTTTGTCATCAGTATTTGAATCAACCTTCCTAAAATGCACTGACGAAATTATTTCCTTTGTAGAAGAAAAGTTTATGGCTTTTCTTATTCCTATGATGTCTTGAATTATGGGTATATAAATTAGGTTTTTTGTACTTACTAGTGTAGCAAAGGTAGCTCTTGTATATTAAATTCTTGTTTTTAAAGTTAAATACAACTTAAAACCTCTTAACCTTCTCCTTAAAATTTTACTCTGTAGAAACTAAATAAAGCAGTTTTGTTTGGAGGATCAGTTGCATGTCTCATGTGCACAGGGCTTTCCTTAAACCCTATAGATGTATTTAAACTTTGTACTAGAAATACTTTCTTTAGATATAGGCCTGATTCCTTATGGATGAGTTAAAGAAACTGACTGAAAAACATGGGGAAAAATATTCCTTCTAGACCTACCTTAATCTGATTTTTTCTATTGCTTAGGTCAGGCAGCCACCCACATGGCTAAGCCTTTTTAATGTAACAACTCCTTAGTTTCATTCACCATTTGTGACATGCTAGTATTTAGAGTTGTGCATGTTGTAGTAACAGAGATATTTTGTTAAACCACTCCAGCTCTACCCATGCAAGCCTACCTGCGGATACTATCATGAACCTGATGGCAATGTTTCCCTTATATTAGCAAACAGTGTCCATCTGGTCTATCTCATCCAACTGTTCTGCAAAGAAGCAAAGGATATGTCTGCGTCATCATCTGTCAGGGTATCCTGAGGAAGAGAAGCCCGAAGTAGCCTTGAATAACAGCTACAGTAACTATCTGTTTCTCCAAAGGGGTCAACAAAGTAGTAGTTAACACTATAAAAATGTCTATTTCTTATAGACAAGATACACATTCAATCTATTCAAGAAATTCATATTAAAAATTGATAGAATCGATTGTGTTGTAACCCATTTTTATTGTAAAGTATTTAATATTTCATCCAGACCCCATTTGCACCTCCAAGCATTTGCACCAGATGCATAGTTACTGACTTCCTTGAATAGTATGCTGCAGCCACATACTCTATTTATACAAGCTGCTTAGTAACAGTGAGGGGGTGGATGCTTCCACCATATTGTTCATACTGTGTTTTGTCATCATCCTGGAGAGATTTCTTTTCTTTTTCTATTTCCTCCCCTATTACTTTCTTTGGTTTTATATCTGCTTCTGAAGCTATTCTTGTATTACTCTTTAATGGTTTGTCTCAAGGCTGTTAAACCAGTGACAAACAATCTATCAACAAGGTGCTAACATGGTGCTTTTAAATTTGCATTAGCTGAAAAACAGCAGACTTTCTCATTGCTAGAGGAAGTTTCTGTCCCACTCAGCTTGTGTCCCATGCTGTACCATGCAGGTTAGCCTTGTTCTATACCTCTTCACTTTCCCTAAATCCAGAGCAAGAACCTTTCTCTCCCATCCCCTATCAGGAGTGGGAGAAACAGAAGCTAGATTTGCTGTTTCCCCATTGCTGCAGAAATGCTTTCTTCAGTGAAATTCTGGAGCTGCTACACAAAGCGGGTGATTCAAGGTCCTGAGAATGATTTGGGTAAAGTGCAATGATTTGAACAAAGGCAGGGAAGGAGTGACCCTCAATGCCATCATAGGTTATGGGGGAAATCTACTCTTGGGCCATCTTTAATTCTTAAGGACATCTTACAGATACAGTACCTTGGCCACAGTACGCCTTCATTGTCTGACCTACCTTAGTCTTTGTGCAAGAAGTTCAATAAGAAATAATGTCCAAGGCATCACTGGTGGTGGTGGTGGTTGTTTGGGAGGGTATAGAAGTAATGAAACACCATAGTGGTAATATACTTCCCCTACACTGAGTACACATAAATTATAGAAATGTGCTTGTACCTTAATGACCATACGTATGTATTCTCATATTGTCCATAAACAAGCAAAAAAGGAATTGAAAACAACAGAGTAGCCAGTGAAGCTTTTGTGGTTACTGCACACATATCTGTCGGCACACTGCACTGGCCAGCCCACACTGAGGCCCAGGCTTGGAGGCTTCTGCAAAAGGCATTGAATAGCCCTGGCAGGAAGCTGAAGCTTTGTGATTTACAATTAACTCACTGAAATCGCGTAAAGTGGATCTCACGTTCCTGTTGTATGCATCAGCTTTCTTGCAGAGTTCTGTTTTTCAGCTCAGGAAAAGATGCTTTTGAGGTATCTCTGTTGGGACATCTGTGTAAAAGCCATATATTTTTTAGGACCAGGAGTCAAAATGAAGGCTTCTCATCTAGTCCAGTGGAGAGACGTGGTAGTCAGTCTTATCATGTAGTTCTTCTAAGGACTATATCTTCACTGATCTACAGTCTTTGGTCACTGTGAAGACAGTGATTACTGGCTTGTGCAGTCAAGGATATAGAAGAGGCCATGTGATGCTGCCAAAGGTCAAATGGTCTGAAGGTCAACACCAAGCAAAGGTAGGAATATCTCCATCTACCTGCCAGCAATGGCTGTGATGATCTTCCCTGTTCTGGGTGATTCAAAGGACAACAAAGACTAAACCAAAACTATTAGCAGGTTGCAAAAATAGACAACTGTCTATTTTTGTGTATACTAATGCATGAATGAAAGTTCATTCCCCTAAGGGCACAGTTAGGGTTTTTTACTGGTCTATTGATAATCTGGGCTCTTTTTAATGTGAATTGTGTTATGATGAGGTAAAATACCACATCACCCCCCTTAAACGAGAAAAAGAAACCAGGGTTTACTTGCAAAAATTGTAAAGGATTTAATCTACTGCTTCCAGACTAACTTCCAGTGGCTTCAAACTGAACTCAGATGGGATTTTTCTTTTCAAAATCTCTGTTGAATCCTTGAAAGCAGTACTGAGCTGGATTTAAAAAAACATTCCCATTTGTAATAGCATGGTTACCTGTTCCCTTTGTTGGTTTGTCTACCAAAATATAAGAAGATATTCAGACATTGCATTTTCAGCATTTCTTGGGCTACAAGATACTTTATGGTTTGGAGGTTTTTTTGACCTAATATATTTCTTAAAAATATATAAACATTTAAATCATATTTTTATTTGTGCTTTTTAAGATGCATGATACTCGGCAGATGTAACTCTTTTTGCAGCTGCTATTCAGACGAGCTGAAACAGAGAAGTACTTATTTCAAAATAATGAGTTCCCATTTGTATAACTTTGTTATGTGTCTCTTACCTATACTATAATAACCTGTTTTCAAACAGCAGTACTAGCATGACTCTTACACAATTGTTATAGAGTACAATTCACTGGATTTACACTAGTATTACTGGCTTATGTTGCCATAGGTGCTAGCAGGTTATTATTGACAGCATTCATGGAGATAAATTTATTGAATTTATAAGTAACAAATAGTGTCATGGCTAAAAGAACATCCCATAGAACATTAAAAAGACCTATGTAAATACTGACTTTAAATTACCAAAAATCATGTTCCACTTTTTTCAGTGGTACTTATATTTTGGGTGATTCACTATAGCACCAGGTAAAGATTTGAACATCAATGAAATAGTTAACAATATATTGTAGCTACATGTTAGCATTTTATTTAAGGTTTCTTCCACATTTCATTGCATTGTATAAAAAATTAATTATTCTTTTCTTTATATAACAGGAACAAAAAATATTTAACCAAGTACTGTGTCCTTTCCAAAATCCATTTGACTTTAAACCTAGGTGAAAAGACGATGAATGGGGGAGAATGCAAGAACAGATTTTACTTCAAATCAGAGGTGTCACAGAAATTAAATATGTGTCTCGGTGGATAATCAGAAAATGTAAATTCTTCTGAGTAGTTGTTTCTGTGACCTGTGTGCTGAAAAGTCTTTTTACAACAACAGAGAAGGTTACTACAGGCATACAATCATATGTATTTGCTAGCAACACCAAAGTAGTCAAAAGTCAGAGAAGAAAAGAGGAGGCACATGGGAGTTATTCATATGTTGTTGAGATAAATTTTCAAGGGAAGAAAATAAGAACAGATTAAATAAGCAATAACAAACCAAATAAAAACAAACGCATACCTAATGTTGACAGCAAGTCACCATTGGCCAAACAGGTTAGACTCTAATTTCTCTGTATAATTGCAATGATAGATTAATTAGACTTTAATTGCTGCTTAAGCAGATGTAATAACACAGATCACAAACATGAATTGAAAAAATTAAAAGTAGCTCTCAGATACATTTTCAAAGTATTTAAGGTGTATTTTCCTGAGGGGTCATCTTTTTTTAAAGCTCATCTCTTCCCATGCTCTTAATGTGTGAGGATAGTTGAAAAATTAATTTTAAATCTATGAAGCTAGAATGCAATATTAATGAATCTTTCCCTGCTTCAGACAGTAGATTTGAAGACTAAGTCAGCAATGCCAAATTCTTTCTGCAGAGTAATTGAAAATGGTTTCTTTGCATTTTTTGAGAGGTCATATTTCCTAGTTTTATTGTTACTTACTTAGACATGCAGCTATGAAATAGGCAGTTATATCATCCACTGGCATTAATAGAGTAAGGAGAAATTTCTATTGTCTTAGCTTTGGACATAGGCAAAATATGTGAAAACTTTTGTGCTAACACTTTTTGTGGCCAACTGCCTTCATAGACAACCTTTTTTGCATTGTTTTTGAGACAGAAGTGCTATCTATTGGCTAAAACAAAGTTTTAGGTGTGCCCTTGTTGAGCAAACTGTTATACCATTATTTCCATTTTAATATAATTCATTTATCTTGTAGAATATTAATTATTCCAGTGCTGACAGAAATGTAAAGAACTAAACATATTAGAAAACCTATTAATTACATTTAAATCATTCGGAGCAAGCAGTAAGAGACACAGTGTTCCTTGAATCACACAAATATTCTGTACATGTCCACACTGTAGCTATAGTCTCCATGGCATTAGTGACTGCACCTTCACTAATGAAATCAAGTCTTTGACCATGTACCAAAATGTTTTCTACCTTGGTATTGCACTATAAGCTATACAGTCACTTAGTAGATTACAAGCTCCTTAACTAGAAAATCTTACATGAGCAAGACTTACAGGTAACGCCCACTGTTGTTCACACACTGTTATTGATTTCAATGCATAAATCCTGACTTTACATGAATGGACTATTGGAGCAGTTACAGAACTAGAAGATATGAATGAAAGTGCATGTTCATATCATTCTGGAATTTATTTTGACCTAGAGTTATCAGAGCTAGGTAGTAATGAAGAAAGTTTAATGTCTGCCTTTGTATTGCACTGCTGCTGCATTTGAGTAGTTGAGATTAGTGAACAGGTCTACCTGAACATCCTGGTATACTTAAGACTTTTTTCCCCTTGACAGAACAGAAAGGGCAGTAAAAATGTTATGATCGTCCTTTCTCTGTTTCCTATGAGGGATCTGGAAAGAGTTCACCTACAGGTTTCAAGTCTACCAAGAAGGCCAGGAAAGCTAAAATAGTTGTCATGGGAGTATATTTGCTAAACTATCAATAACTGACATTGTTACCTCTGAGGGAGAAAGAAAAAGAATGCCTTGTACTTTGGAAACCAACAATGAAACTAGAAGAGACATACAGACAACAGGAGTTTACAGCAAAACAGTCCCTTGCTTTGTTGTTCTCTCTTCAGCTCTAGGCTATATGATTCATTGTCCTGAAAGGCAATAGAGAATGATGAAGGAAAAATCCTTGCCTGTTACTATGATAACATAGACAAATAGGTTTCAGATTTCACTTTACCCATTAATTAGGGTCTGTAATTTGCTCTCATGGGATTTTGCTTTATAAAGGTCAGTCACCAATAAAAATATTTATTTTTAGCTTACATCAGTTAAAGAATAGTATAGTTTTACCAATGAGAACATGTAGCATTTTGACATCTGATAAACTCTACATTTTAAAGTGATTTTTTTAACTTTTGAGATCAAACTCTATTTTTTTTATCATTTAAATGATTTTTCATGCTTATTGCTCAAGAACATGATCTTTCTATCAAGAGTTTTATAGGACACATTGACACTGCAAGGGTGATTATCTCTTCTTCAACGGTTCAGAAAAAAAAGCCATAAACTTCAGCAGAGCAGACAAAACAGCCCACAGGTGTTGACTGTCTATGTACCATCTTTTTGTAATATATGGATTTGTGTCACACATTAGACTCTGGTCCTTAGGGAAGATGACCGAATGCGGTTTATTCTTAGAGAGTAATGAACTACATTATTATAAGGAAAGTCCAAAACTCTTCTTCCCAGTACTTTGTATATGACCTTTTAACTCATTACTCTCACCCATGGACATGTTATGAGCTACTTCTTCAAAGTTCAGAAGGATTTTTGATACCTGCTCTTCCTGCACTCTAGGTGCCTCATCTCCCTTGAAAGCTAAAAACTTTCAAAAAGGAGAGTATTTTGAGTAGGTTATAAATTGCAACAGCTCTTTATCTACTTCATGTTAATAAGCTGAAGACTTGCACTTTCCCATGCTAACTGTCTACCACCTGTTCAGCTGTACAAACTATATGATGACCTGTGGGATGAAGGAATGTAACTTGTTGGAGGGAGTTCATCACTCTATGTATAGGACTCACAGATAGGGGATAGATTAACGAGGAGCATTTTACAAACACCAAGCCTACATCTTCAACTGGCCTTATCAAGGTGTCAATAGGAAAGTAAAGCTTGCACAAGGAAACCAGGGGCTGAAATTTGGCTCTGGTGTTAGAGTCTTGAAGTACGTGAGTGGACAAAGGAGTGATGTAATCAGTGTAAAAAGATTAGCACATTGTCAGAGTGGAGTCCAGAGCCTCATAAATAAGCCTTACAACAAGGTTAACATACATTTATAATAGAAGCATCTAACTCAAGGTAGCATTTGCATCTCTTAGAAAAGCTCACATCAGTCTCATACTGTAAAAGGGAGATAAGGAGTTCAGGGTGGAAAATGAGGCACATGGAAGAAGAATCCAGTAGGGCATTTTTTACCAAGAAGGGTTGAAGTTAGCTTTGAAATGCTAAAAACTGAGATGGAACAAGTCCAGTGTGTAGGAATACAGAATAATTTTGATAGGAGATAAGCTTAAATCGAGCCACCTTTCTTAGTAGGAGTTTGTGGGAGTGGATGACAAACTCTCATTTTAGTATCAAGGACAAGCTGTTCACATAAATTGCACCTTTGAACTCATATGATTTCTGCAGCTTCACCTGCAACCTTCAATTTCTGTTTCACACGTTTCTCCTATTAGTGTTTATGCAAGATCCTGTATGTAATTTACTTAACCACTCCAAATGTAAGGAGAATCTGTTATCACTTTGATATACACACAACATGAGTTCATGTGCACAGGACCTTCACTTGCAAAGCAAGGCAGTAACAGACTCCTTCAGACTCTAAATAATCAAATTTTCCATGTTAAAGGATTCAGGAATTCTAGGTTTACAGGTCCAATGCAAACACACACAAATATATATATATAGCTCAGGAGCCAGGAGTGGGAGGGGAAAAACAAAGAGCTGGTTATAGAACATATTCTAACCTGTCGCAGTGAAACAAGGCTCAACTCTATTGCTTTACTCAGTACAAGTAATATTAATGAGTGCTCAAATATAGATATTCTCTTACTCTCTGTCAGAAAATCTTGATGTATAAGAGTCAACAATGAGTTGACATCAAATTTCTTGTGAAACTGAAGAGAACCATGACAGAAACTTTTCAATTATTTGTTGAGATTTATGGTGAAGAAAATCCAAAGAACAAGTCAGTGATCAAAGGAATACATTTTTTTTGACAGTATAAGGTATGTAAGCAAAAATGAAGGAGATCCTCAACAGCCTTTCAGAAAATGATATGCAGATCAGGTTTTTGTGTTGGACCTTGTAGTACATTGCTTAGGACTTAAAGCATCTGCTATGCTTCCAACACACTGTTGATGCCTCACCAGATAATCCTCTCAGGTTGCACAAGGATTCTTCCATTCCTTAAAATGACCTTTGAAAATCCAAAATAATACTTTCTAGATTGTCAGACTATGCAGCTTGATGAAATAAGTGAAAGAGAGAACTTGTTCAAATTATACTCATATTTATTAGTGCTGTGAAAAGGGAAAGTAAATTTATTAAGTATGACATACAATATATTCTATGGGAATCCCTAGTTAAATTTTGGCAGGTGGTACCTATGTTCAGATCATACTTGTAAGCACATAGGGAACCAAGGAAGCACCTTGACACCTTCTAAGGAAAAGTGGTGATGATTCACCTGTGGTGATCCATCTTTCTAATTCTAGGTCAAGTTAAACTTGTACCTTTCTGCCAAATGTTGAGAGTCACATTATTATTGGATGCTATTGAGGGGAAAGAAATATATGGCACTATTCACATATGAATTTGTGAGGAAAATTATATCCCAAATACAAACAATGTAATCTGGACATTAGGTAGTCAGAGGTTTTATGACATATCTACAAGGTTTTTTCAAAACACAATGCCACCTCCTTCATCCTCTAAATTGATGCAAACATGACCGACTTGAATGTCAGCTTAGCCAGAAATGAAGCTGTATTTGATGCAGTGGGTAAGGTAATATATCTTGCCTTTCAATTCAGAGTAGGCTTTCATTTGGGTGAAGACCATGGGCAAAGCAAGTCTGCACCTCCCTGGAAATACTGTAAATAAGTCTGGGAGATGAGAAGAAAATATGGGATGGAGTTCTCATTTTTACACTCTGGAGTAGGACAAGTATGATGGGCATAAGACCTATTGTCTCCTCAGTTGCAAGATAAATCATTTTGCCACCCCTTGTATCCTTAATACTAGCTCTTTCCTTTGCAAGTCTCATTTTCCATTCTTATTTTCCACTTCTATGGCTAACTATCCCCATCTAGACTTATAGTCTAGCCCACATTTGCCCTGACATCAAATCTTTTCTTTCACTTACCTGGTTCAAAATATCAAGCAAGTATTTTCTGCTTTCTTTTGTGGTGTCCCTGTTGTTAATAGTTTCCACAGAGCTATGGTATCATCCTCCTTCAAATTCATCCTTAAAACTGTCCTCTACTATGATGCAATGATTAAATTTGGAAAATAGATCACTAGTATGTTAAAATTGCTGGTTTTAATGTCATCGCCTCATTTTGCCTTGCATTTTTCCATCTGCCTATATCAATCTACTGACTCTAAACATAAATGTAGGTTACAGATTTAAGATTATCAAGTTTAAGACAATCTGTGAGTGTCATCTACCATTATAATGATCTTCTATATGGCTGGAATTTTTAGATATTATGCAATTGTTAATTGTTAACCAGACATAAGAATTTTTTCCCCCTGAACTACAGTTAAAAGCAGGAAAATATAAAATGAGAATTGTTTCATAGAATGTCTTAAGTTTCCATGAACTGGGGAGAAAAGCTGTTTATAACATTGTAAAAAGCAGTGAGGGAAGATGATGCCTCATCACAGTTGCCTCATTCTAAAAAACCTTCTGTGATACATGGGGTAGTTTCCTGTTTATGCTTAAATTTCCCATCAACAAGAAGGGTCAGAGGGAGGGCCCAGGGAACTACAGGCCTGTCAGTCTGACCTCAGCACCAGGAGAAGTCATGGAACAGGTGATCTTGAGTGCTATCATGAAGCACATGCAAGAGAACCAGGTGATCAGGCCCAGTCAACACAGGCTCACGAAAGGCAGGGCTTGCCAAACTAACATGATCACCTTCTATGACAAAGTGACTAGACTACTGGATGAGGGAAAGGTTGTGGATATAGTCTTCTTGGATGTCAGTAAAGCCCTTGAAAATTTCTCACAGCATTCTGCTACGGAAACTGTCAGCCTCTGGGCTGGACAGGCGCACACTCTCCTGGGTGGAAAACAGGTAAGACAGTCATGCTCAGAGAGTGGTGGTAAATGGAGTTAATTCCAGCTAGAGGTCAGTTACAAGTGAGGTTTCCCAGGGCTCAGTGCAGGGTCCAGCCCTGTTCAATGTCTTTATCAATAACCTGGATGAAGGCATNGAGGAGTGGCTGAGGGAGCTAGGGTTATTTATCCTTGAGAAGAGGAGGCTGAGAGGGGACATGATTGCTCTCTTTAACTACCTGAAAGGAGGTTATAGAGAGGAGGGAGTTGGCCTCTTCTCCCAAGTGACAGGGGCCAGGACAAGAGGGAATGGCGTCATGCTCCAGAGGTTCAGACTGGACATCAAAAAAAAAAAAAAACCAAACTTCACGGAAAGGGTGAAATTGGGCACTGGAACAGGCTGCCCAGAGAGGTGGTTAAGTTGCCATCCCTGGAGGTGTTTAAAAGACGGCTGGATGAGGTGCTGAGGGGCATGGTTTAATGGTTGATAGGAATAGTTGGACTCGATGTTCCTGTGGGTCTTTTCCAACCTAGTGATTCTGTGATTCTGTAACTAAAAATAAAATTATTTTTATTCACTCACAGTAAAATGTCTTTAAAAGAGGCATGAGGGAGACTGAATCAGGCAGAAGTATGAAGCTATCTATATCTGTCCATCTGTGCTATTTCTATATGCAGGCCTACTGAGTACCAGAAGTTTATTTGTCCAGAAATCTATCTTTACAGGTGAAGGAAAGAAAAGCTAAAAAAGAAGATAAAAAGAAAAATCATTTTTAGAAAATAATATTCATTTCAATAAAAATTTTTGTTCTGATGAAGAACTCTTTCATAGCAAAATTATACAATAATCCTGTCATCTAAAAAAAAAATCTTTTTTTTTTAAACGTGTTTGTTCTGTAACAAAATGAAGACAGTAATTTAGTATCTCTGTTGGAGTATTGTGAGAATACATCAAAGGTCAGAAAGCATTTAAAGCACCTCAGACAGAACATACCAAAATCACATGCATTCAACCTTATTAAAATACATACACTTCATAATAAATTGTTTTAATAACAGCAAAATAATAGTTTTCTTTACTAATTTATTATGGTTTTCATGGCTATAAAAACTGAGTATAAGCATAAAAATCAACAAACTTTGCACCCCAGCAGTCAGGAAATGATACAGATTATTTTGAATTATTTTCTGTTTAAAAAGAGAAACCCTCCAGCAATATGCTTCTACAGAGTGTACAGAAATCTAAGCAATGTATACAAAATCTTAGGAGGAGTGAATTACACAGAGGGATTTGTTTGTTTCTGTTTATATTTCTGCAAGGTTTTCTAGAGCTTACTAACAGTGCAATGAATATTGAGGAAAAGTCATTAACACATTTTAAGTTAAAATCTTATATTTGTTTTTTGTTGTTGTTTTCTCAAACTTTTATTTGTACAATTTATTGGTTTTCCTTCAAAAAATTATTGCAAAAATATACATGCATAGATACATTATGAGGTCATGTTTTAAAAAGTCTATGATCAAATGAAGAAGTTTGATTTTAACTATGAATTTTAAACCAGATAGATGCAAGAAGCTCCTGAAAGATAATAAACTGCAAGTGAAATGATATTTTAGAAATTAAATCCTAACCTACTCCTCGCCTGCTAGGAGCAACTGGAATCAGCAGGTGTCCTGAATTGCACCAGGGAGTGTGTTCTCTTCAGCCTCAGGAGGGAGAGTCATTCATACTCATTCTATGTAGAGTGAGTGATGGTACATTTTGCACAGCAAAGATTCCATTTTCAGATAAAATGATTGGTTTTATTTGTTGTTTAAGCATTTATCATCCATGGATATAATTACTGGAAAAAGTTGAAAAATGACATATCAATTGCCAGTTCTGACCAAGATAACTTATATGAACTTCATCAACCAGCACTCCCAAGTCCTTCTACACAGTTCAGCTCTCAAACATGTCATCCCCCATCCTGTATTGAAACCATGGATTTCCCCAGCCCAGGTATAGGACCTTGCACTTGATCTGTTTGAACTTCCTGAGGTTCACACAGGTCCACTGCTCCAGCTCATCTAGGTCCCTCTGGATATGACAGCTGCACTACTCAGCTTGGTATCATCATCTGCAAATTTGCTGAGGGTATGCTCAATCTTGCTGTCTATATCATCAATAAAAATACTAAACAGCACTGGTCCCGATAAGCTTTCATTGCATCCCTTGATGATCACAGAGCCTTCCTTACTCTGTAAAGCTTAGATGTTAAAGATTTCATCTAGGTCTTTTGTCATCTATGCAAAAGAGTCAGTGCCATTGATGGTTTGGTTTAGGCCACCCAAGTCCTGATAGGTCATGAACAAGTCACAGGACTAATTAATCTATTCAGTACCAGTATTAAATGACAGTTTTATGTTCTTACTATAAAGCATAGGAAGTTGTGGAAAAGAAATAACTTTTGGAATTAAATTTAAGGAAATTCTGTTTGACAATGGGGCCTTTTTTTCT